>PVKA01052244.1:0-11814 GCA_004027165.1 Ctenomys sociabilis | reverse complement strand
GGGGAGATGGCTCAGTAGAATAAGTGTTTCCCTGGCAAATGCCAGCGCCTGAGTTCAGTCCCCGGTTCTGCCAAACACACACACAAAAAAAACAACTAAAACAATTGAGTACTCCAAACCAGTACAAATGCCAGAAATTGTTCTACCTCTAAAACCTCTTCTCACACCAAAATGGTTCCTGGTGGCTCCAACGAGTCCTTACCTCACCCAGGTGGCCCTGCCAGTGACAAGCAAAGGTCCAGATGTGGGGACAGCAGGTTCTGCGGAGCCCAGCAGCTCCCCAGCCTCTCAGGCTTTCTCATCAACAGAGGAGCTACAGGCAGCTGAGGCTCCAGGAAGGAAGGGCAGGTCCCCTGAGCTCCGGGCTGTGGGAGTGTCCCGGGCCCTGGCGGTGGGGCTGCAGGTGCAGCGGGGCAGGAGCAGTCCGTCCCAGCCCAGGGCACTGACATCCCTTTGTGGTCAGTAAAGCTGTGTGCTCCACGGGGTTTGCTCCTTCTCCCACCTGCAGGGCACAGGGGATGGCCCTGGACAGTGCTCTTCTGCAGCAGCTGGCTCTTCCTATTTGGTGTGGAAAAGAAACTGGGCACAGCCTCCCGACGGACAGCGACGCCCACTCTGGGCCTAGGAGAGCTGGGGAGCTGCCTAAGCAATAGGCCTCTGGGGGCCACTTGCTTCTGAAAGAAAAACTGTTTCAAGTTCCATTTTGCTGTGTCAGTTACACCCAGCCACTGCTCCTCGCATAGCCCTGAGATCTGATGCTCCTCCTACCTCATTAAGGGCTCACGAATATGCACGACGTGGTCTACATGGGATTAAGATCAGAGTGGATGCTAGGACACAAGTGCATGTTGAGAGCCCCCTGTGAGGACCCAGCACCCTGTTGATCATTCCCATCCGTCACACCAGGAGGCAGGGGACAGCTGGGCTGGGCGCAGAGCCTTTAAAGTCCAGAAGCCTGATTCATCTGGGCGCAGCACGCAGTGCTTTTGCCTTCCGGCTGGCCGGACTCCACTCCTCTTGTTAGCATGGACCTGCCCTGAGCACAGCATCCTGTGATCCTTGGCCAGTGTCCCACCTTGACCCTGGATACCCGGTGCTGCCCTTTGCAGTCACACACAGGAGCCTGGTTAAACCTGCTGAGTCCCTTACGTGGGCCTATAGAGGACCTCTACAGGCTGTAAGGGAAATATTGTAACTTTCGACCTGTTAGATGTCAGAGGTCATCTTCCCCAAAACAGACCAGTGAAGTCTGAGGAACACGGACATTAAAGCAGGGAGTTCTATTTTATTTTTAGGAAATTTTATTGAGGGAGAGACAGCTCCTCAGAGACGGGAGGGACCCTAAGTGGGTTGTTGCCTTGGGCCCCACTGTTTGGAGGAAGTTTTCTTTCTTTTTTTTTTTTTTTTTTGTCTTTTTGAGACAGGGTCTTGCTATGCAGCTCAGGCTGGCCTTAAGCTCACTTTGTAGCTCGGGCTGGTCTCGAACTCACAACAATCCTCCTGCCTCAGCCTCCCGAGTGCTGGGATTATAGGCATGCGCCACCACGCCCGGCAGGAGGAAGTTTTATAAAGGGAAACAAGGTGGGTACAACACAGGACAAAACTAAGACCAACTAGTAAGGGTGCAAGTAAAAGAGCGGGGCGTGGTGCCATATGCCTGGAACCCGACACTCAGCAGGAGGACTGTTGTCAGTTCGAGACCAGCCTGGGCTATGACCTGAGCTCAAGGCCAGCCTGAATTGCATAGAGAGACCCTGTCTGAAAAAGACAAAGAAAGATTACAAGTACAGCACTTAGGTAACACCGGGCCCGTAGGGCAGCGGGTCACGTACAGAGTGTGTGTGGAAAGAACAAGAGTGTGCCCAGAAGGGACGGGTCAGGATGTCCCAGTCGCCCACTGGGTGAAGATGTGCCTCTAGACCTTATTGGGCCAGGCAGCGCAATCACAGTCCATTGCTCATCCCCATGGCCTGGTCCTTCATCTTGTCCTGATGCCTAGCCTGCAGCAGACTTGCCTCCAGGGCCCGGTGCGGCCTCCTGATCCCCCGTGGTGATGCCCCTGAGGGCCCCGCCCAGCAGGCTGCCTACACTCTTTCTACTGAACTTAGCTGTTTGAAATAGTAGTGCCAGAGACAGCTATGCTCCATAGAAATATTCTTGGGGTCAGACAGGGTCAAGGTCTCCAAGGAGCCAGTGCGGAAAGCAGGGTGTCTTGTAATTTGGGTGGGGGGGAGACAGACTCCTCCAGCTCAGTGCAAAAGATGAATCTAGCACACCCACACACACTTTCCCTAAGGATACACATCAGGGATTGATGCTGTTATTTTGGTACCGTGAATCAAACTTGACTTCACGCTTGCCAGGCAGGTCAAGTTGGAAAACTGCTGGAGGCCCCTTCTGTCTCTCACAGAGAAGCTCTCTTTCCCCAGTAGATATGTTCTGCTTTTAACCTCCGTTGTTTCTAGAATTCATTCTTCAATTTTAGAGAGCATGAACTCATAGCAGACATCTAGCAGGCAGGGGTTCTTTCCCCTGTTATCAGTAGCTGTGGTAGAACACACACGCACACGCACACACACACGCACGTGCACAATTTGTAGATACCAAGAAGTAGAGGCTCTAGGAGTGAGCCCTTAAGTCCCCTCAGATCAACCTGAACCACATAGTGAGATCCTAACCAATAATACAAAGAGCCTTAAATTTAATCCCGAGTACCACAGAAAAGATGCTCAAAGTGTGGACAGGGCCGGGAGTACAGCTCAAGACCACAGCACCTGCCTGGCAAGTGTGAGGTCCTGAGTTCAATTCCTGATACCAAAACAAGAACAAAAACAAAAGTCTAGCAGAACACTCTTATGGGCCTCTAAGAAACCTGGGAAAGACACAGGATATTTTCAGCTGGAATACACAGCTCAGGACAACACCCTTCACCTCTCGCCCAATATTATGCATCGGATTTGACTGCAGAATTAGAATAAATCTGCAGGAGGATCACTGCAGATGGGAGTCAGCCTGGGGTCACAGACAGTCTCAACAAACAAACATAATCGATAGGAAAACTTTGAGAAGGAACAAGAAAAGGACCAGTTGCCGGCTCTAGAGATGCAAATAACAAAGCTTCAGGAATTAACCCAGGGCTGCTTTGGCGGTTGATCAAACACTCAGGAAACAAAAGAAATCCCGGAGCCAGAGCAGAACTTTCAAGCACTAGGCCGGCAGCGACTCAGACCGGTAGAACGCTGGCCTTTTAAATATGAAGGGGTGGGGGGCTGGCCAAATAGCTCAATGGATTAAAATGCCTGAAAGCAGGGGCTGGGGGGATTGATCCCTGGGCCTGGGGTGCCAGTCCCACCCTCCGCAGGCTGAGACAATGATTAAAAGTGGGTGTGGGGTTGCACCTCTGTAATCCCAGCTCTTGGGAGGCTGTAAACAGGCGGACCACTACCAGTCCGATCTAGCAGTGAGACCCTGAACACCCTGTAGACCCTTCCCTAAAATACAAAAAAAAAATATTATGAAAGGGTGGTGAGGATGGGTTTGAATCTCAGAACCAGCCTGAAGATAAACCCCAAAAGTAAAGAATAAAATCTTTGGGGTGTACTAGAACACGAGCAGACTTAATTATAACTCTGAGCTTGGGAAAGTTTCTTTCAACAAATATTCATTGTATAATTATTCCTGGCCAAGTGCTTATTGTGCTGGGTGTGTATGTTGATTTTTTTTTGAGACAGGTTCTCTCATTCGAATTTGCAATGATCCTCCTGCCTCAGCCTCCCAAGTGCTGGGATTATAGGAGAGTGACACCACACATGGCAGGAAATTTTTCTTGTCTGAAATCCAGAAGCCATAGAGAAAAGAGGAATTGGCTGAGTGTGGTGGTCCATGTCTATAATCTCAGCACTCAGGAGGCTGAGGCAGGAGGACAGCTGTGAGTTCAAGGCCAGCCTGGGCTATATAACAAGACACTTTTGTGTGTGTGTGTGGCTGGCTCAGCCCACCCTGGAGACAGGGCTGGCTCAGCATGTGGTGCCAGGATTGAACCTTGGTCCCTGTACATTTGCCTAAACTTACCTAAACTGGTGGTTTAGACTGCTGAGCTGTCAGCCCCCAACTTTTTTTTTTTTTTAATATTTTATTTCTTTATTTGGTACAGGGTCTCACTACATACTCAGACTTATAGCGATCCTCCTGTCTCTGCCTCCCCAGGGCGGGGATTACAGGCATCTTGGTAGTCACATGGCGCATGACTAGGGATAAGAACCCAGGTCATTGTGCTTGCCAGGCAGGCACTTAAACCACTGACCTATTTCCCCTGTCACCCCCCAACTTTTTAATAGAAATTTATTGAGAATTCCAGGGGTGATGATTATTGCTCCCACCTAGAGGGAGGGTGAAACGCTGTAGAAAATCACACATGGTCCCCAGCCCCTGGCTGACACAGGAAGAGAAGTCCTCCCAAAGGTTGATCTTCCACAAGACAAATACAGAGGGACACCTGTGCAACGAGGTGCTGGAGCCATAGTTGCTGCTCAGGATGCAGAGCAACGGACACTCCCTCTCTAAGGCGGAGTCCTGGTGACCAGGCTCATTTCTCACCTCTGACAAGGCTGGATGAAACTTTCATCCTGGAGTTTGGCACAAGGTTGTCAGCGGTTCTGTGAGGGAGCGATGGTCTTGGGGATGTGCTGGGCTGCCTGGGTCTGAGGGAGCTCTGTGTAGCCAGGACTTGCTGAGTGCTTCCCCAAGGGGAGCAGGGGAGGGTTCAGGGTCCACCAGGCGGGGCTGACCCCTCCTCACTCCTCTGGGGGTGGCTTCTGCCCCTCCCACCTGCAACCCTGCCTGCAGGCCTTCCTGTAGGCTGCGGGGGCTGCTGCTGCTGCTGCTGGAGCCTGGCAGGGCAGCCTCCAAGGCAAGGGGAGGTGAGGCAGGCCAGCAGTGCTTTGGGTCCAGCCCTACCCCAGGAGCCAGGCCTCAGGGTCCCCACCAAGACTCCAGACCCCAAGACCCAGTCTTAAGACTAGCAAACAAGCCGGGTGGGTGGGACATGCCTGTAATCTCAGCACTTGGGAGACTGAGGCAGAGGATCGCTTCGAGTTCCAGACCAACTTGGGCTACAAAGAGAGACCCTTCTCAAAAAGACAAAAGAAAGTCAGAGGTATTCACTCTGCCCCTGGAAAGCCGAATCCTTCAGCGCCACCTCCCACCTGGGTCAGCAGCGAGGCCTCTCAGTGGGCGGGTGGGGACCCTGGTACCGACGGTGCTACAACTGTTGTTGACTCAGCCTTTGCCAAGGGAACCCTCCGGTTTTCTAATCTTTGGCTACTGCAAACAGACGTGTGACCTTGCACAAGGTCGTGTCTTCAGAGGACAGATGCTCTGCGGGACAGTGTGCTGGGGGGAGGGGCGGCAGCCGTGCCTCCGTCACTTTGATAGCCGGGCGCCAGGCGCTGACATTGTCGGCTAAGGGTTTCCGCCTGCCCCCCTGGTCATACTTAGGGGAGCACCCCGTTCTGCTGACTGGCTGGAGCTCGCTCTTTTGGGCCCTTTTCTCTGATTCTCTGGGAAGTCAGGACATTGAGACCTGTGTGAGCTCTCTCCTGGGTGCGGCTTCCTCGCCCAGAGTGCACAGAAGGGCATGGAAGTGATTCTCTGCCGCGGCCAGGGCACCAGGAATCAGCCTGCATCAGGAGAGGCCTGAAGCTTCCCCTCCTTGAAGAAAAGTTTCCATGGCGCTCTGTGCTCTCGGCTGGGGAGGGGGCGTAGAGTGCTGCAAAGAGACCCTGCCCTACTCCTTTCCTGTGTGGGACACTGAACCCAGGACCTTGCAGAACACTACAGACCCAGCTTTTTTTTTTTTTTTTTATTGCAAGACAGGATCTCATCCTGTGGTTATGTTGTCTACAGTGGCTTCAAATTTGAGATCCTCCTGCCTCAGCCTCCCAGAGCTCTGGGGCTAAAAGCATGGTGTAACACATTCGGCCTATTTATTTACTTATTTATTTATTTATTTATTTATTTATTTGGCAGAACCGGGGATTGAACTCAGGCCCTTGCACTTGCCAGGGAAGTGCTTATTCCACTGAGCCATCTCCCCGGCCCCTTTGGCTTATTTATTTAACAATCTTCACTACCGGATGCTGCTTGAGCAGCAGTCCTGCTTTCTGTAAGATGCACACTTGTGCTCTGACCCTTGAAGATGCTCCCCCGCATCTTGAGACCAAGTTTCTTCAGGTGGAAAATATGATCTCTAGGACCCCTGGGGAAAGGTTTTCCTGACCTGTCACAGTGTTACCAGGGACCTTCTATGCAGGGTCCCAGCAACTGTTCTGTGTCCAGCCAAGGGGGCCCAGATACTGCAGTCAGAGTGTTGTAGGCAGCTGAATTAAATAGAAATATTACAGGCAGACAGACAGGGCCAGGCCCTCAAGGAGACAAGATGGAAGACAAGGTGACTTTGCAACTTGGAAGAGACAGACACTCCTACATGGGCTAAACCTTAAGACAAAAGAGGAAAAAAACACAGCTACATACTTCCTTAGGAATGGGCATCAGGGATTGATCTTCTAAGTAGGTACCTCCTTGAAAGAGCCCACGAGAGTCACTAGCCCAGCCTCCAACAGGAAGAGACCCTGTCCTATGTATTCATGTTTCCTCGCTATGTGACTGGTTTCCCCATTTGGTCCTGGATTCAATCGATTTTGCCTCTGAGCAATGGTGCTTGTAATCTCATTGGCTGGTCATAGCTTTGTCCCACCTCATGCCCTCCTAAGCGAGTTCCCATGTCTTCACCACCTTAGACCCGCCTCACTGCATGGTCTTCCTCTGTAAAAGTCCCTGGAAGAGATAGCTTCCGGGGGGAACTACCTACTCAGGGGGCCCCCCTCCTGTCCCTCTCTCAGACAGGAGATTTATTTCCTTCAATAAATATATTCTACTCATAACCTCTGTTTGTTCCTAAAATTTATTCTTTGGTTTTAGAGAACACGAACTCATCCTAGGTACCTTTCAGGTCAGGAGTTTCATTTTCCCCCCCTTTATTGCTTGGAGGTCATACATGAGATTATTTTTCCCCTTTATCAAGAGGGGGCCAGGAGGGGCCAGGGAGATGACTCAGTGGAATAAATGCTTCTCTGGCAAGTGCAAGGGCTGGGTTCAATCCCTGGTTCAACAAAAAAGAGAGGGACAGGTGACGAGTTAGACCTGGCTCAGCCTAAAGCCAGAAGTTACCTTAGAGGAAGGTGGCCCAGGCCTCGGTGCCCTTGTAATACCCGGCAGTGAGGAGATGGCAGCGTTGGGAATTACAAAGCAGGCACCACGTCACATTTGGCACCCCACTTTGGAGAAGCTTGTATGGGGGACGCCTGAGGCGGAGTGGGGGCCACACATCAGGGCTCTCTGCAGGCAAGCACCCTCCACACGTGGCCCCCCATGTGCTACCCAGAGGGGGGGTCACATTAACTGTCAGCCTAGTTCATCCCTTATGTTGTCCACCAATGCGTCCTCAAAACTTTCTGTGGCTGGAGTGAGCACACCAGCAACCTAATTCTGCAGGTTGGGGGCTCAGGGACCTATGAGGACCCTGTAGGGACAGGGACACAGGCCCAGGTGGCCAGTGGCCAGATGCGGGTTTCTCCCGCACTCCTGGGTGTACAACAGCTCCCACACCCAGCTGCATGCTTCACTGAAGGGCTGTGAGCGCCAAGCACTTTGCTGTCCTCGGCACCCCAACCCGTCACTCTGCGTGGGGCATTGAGGGACACAGAGTCCAGGCCCGCAATGCCCCTGGAAAGAAAGCACATGGTCTCAGGTGTTAAGCAGCTACTTGCTGTCTGTATTTCCTGTCCTGATACTGGAAATGAGGTTCTCATCTTTGGTTTTTAGAAATGACACCTCTGTCCCCTTTGCACGGCTGGCTAGGTGAGAAGTCTGTTCCCCAGGGTGAGCTGCAAGTATTATAGCACCCCCACAGGCAGGAGCTCGGCAGTTTCACAAGAACGTAGAGGCCCCCAGGCAGTCTCTGGCCAAGAGGTTTCCCCTAACTATCTTGTCCGGGCCTCCAGATTCCCGGTAGTAGGTCCCTCTTCTTACTGTTTTTTTGAGCTAGGGCCTCCCTCTGTAGTCCTGGCTGGTGTTGAAGTCCCAGAGATCCTCCTGCCTCAGCTCCTCCTATGCTGCGATTACAGGGGTATGGCGCCATGTCCAGCTTCCTCTGGTTATTAACTAGTGTTTCAGAGTTGAGGAAACATCCGGGGTGTGCGACTGGCCAGGCTCTGCATCAGCAGACAGACAGAATTAGCACTTACGGCGCATGTACACAATTGAATCAGACTCTGCCACTAAAACAGGAATTCCTGCCTGGTGCCAAACAGGGCCAGTACTAGAGGACATTCTGAAAGTGAAATAAACCAGGCTCAGAAAAGACAGAGCCTGTATGTTCTCACTCATTGGTAGAAGTTAAAAAAAGTGGGTCTCAGCTGGATACCCGTGGTGTCTGCCTGCCATCCCAGCTCTCTGAGAGGCTGAGACAGGAGGAGGATTGCAAGTTTGAGCTAACCTGAACTGAGAAATTGAGCAAAACTGTCTAAATATTAAAAAAAAAACCAAACAAAACTTCTATATTCAATGCTCAGGGCCTTCCAGAAAAAGAGGTCTTATAAGAGCAGGGGGTGGAACAGAGGGAACTGGTGGCCTGGGGAGGGAGAGAAGAAAGTGGGAGGGGCAGAGAGAGGCCACTACCAGCCAGCTGTCCCCAGTCCATAAAGCTGGAGGTCGCCCTGCTGTCCTGTGGTCCAGCGGTGTCAGTCCGCTGCAATTTCTAATAGATTTCAAAACAACCAGAAGAGCCAGTTTCCTCACAAGGATAACCATTCACAGAGATGGGGACCCTAAGGACTCTGGTTGGATCACTGTGCAGAGTGCTCCTATCATGCTGTACCTCACAAATAGGTACAAACATCAAGGGTGAGTTTGGAGGAACTGGGGATTGAACTCAGGCCCTTGTGCTTGCCAGGGAAATGCTTATTCAACTGAGCCATCTCCCCAGCCCCGAATCATGGGTTGATTAAGCAATTCTTAAACAACTAGAAATCCCAGCACTCAGAAGGCCAAGGTAGGAGGATTGCTGTGAGCTGGAGGTATAGGGTGAGTTCTAGGCTGAACTACATAGTGAGACCCTGTTTCAAAACAAACAAAAGGAGTTGCAGAACTGGGGCTGACCCTGTTCCCCTTCTTGGCTTGGTGGAAGGGGTCTGCCCGCCCAGGTTATGCTGCGATAGGGGTTCATGTCACTGTGATAAATAGCAGTAGCTTGACTCAAGCTTCCGGGCTGCACAGTAGGAAATCGTTGGTGGGGCCCAGTGGAGCTGTCACCCGCGGGCAGGCTGTGATCTGCCAGAGGGAGTGTGAAGGCGGGGAATCCTGGAGGCCTGACCTGTGGCGCTGCCCCTGCACCATGCAGACAGTGGGCAGCGGAGGCCACATCCTGTGTCCCTGTGCCTGGCACCTGCCATGTGTGGGTGCCACCTTGAGGCTGGGACACCCCTGTCACTTCTCCAGTCCCTGGGCCCTGCTGGGATGGGTGCAGAGGTACACAAGAAGGTGGGGGAGGAGGGACACTTGCCAGGAACCAGTGGGCAGGGCCCTTCCCTGAAATGTACTAGAAAGGAGCAGGGGAGGAAGCAACCACAGCGTTCCTCGCTGGGGCTATGACAGTGGGGAGCCGGCCTTGAGCTCAGCTCACTGACCTAAAGAGGACACTTTCACCCCGGGTTCGCCACCTCACAGGATGGCCCCACTGACGGTTTTTTGTTTTGTTTTGTTTTCTGTATTTAAGACAGGAGCTCACTAAGTAGTAGATCGGACTTCTAGTGATTCTCCTGTTTTTTTTTTTTTTTTTGGTGGAACCAGGGATTGAACTCAGGCCCTTGCGCCTGCCCTTGACTCAACTGTTTTCAGCTTTCCAAGTGCTGGGATTACAGGCGCACCCACCACACCCAGTCTCAACCACTGTCCACCCTGGGGTGGGGCCAGCCTGGTATCGTGCAGCCTGAGCTATCTGGTGGCCCTACCATTGATAGTTTTTTTTCAGGTGCCAGGCTCAGCAGAGAAACAGGCAGAAGGAAAAGGGGCTTTATTTTCTTTGAGGACAGGGAGAGAATGTGGGGAAGGCAAGAAATTCTCTGGATTGGTACAAAGGGAGGCTGAGGCTTTTCTGGCCTTTTGCCAGGGGTAGAGTTTGAAGGGGATGCTAAGATACACCCCCGGGAGTGGACTGGAGGGCTTCCCTGAGGCAGGAAGGGTGGAAGGAAATTGTACCCTGGGCTGAGCTGGAGAAGGGGCAGGTGGGCTTTTGTTCCAAGGGCACCAGCCATATTAGATGACTACCATGATGACTTCAGCAATTCATACTAGGGCCAGAACCTATCAGCCACCACCACAAGCCAGGAAAGAGGACTCGGGAGACAGCTGGGCAAAAAGCCCTGCCCAGTGGTGCGGGGAGCCTGAGACCTCCCAGCCACCACTCTGCCTCCATCCTGAGGTCCCTAGGCAGCAGGGTGTTGTCCCCACCCCACGTCCCCGGGAACCTCTGTCTCTGCGCCTCCCCATCCTGTGGGGTCTCAGCCCAGCTCCTTCCCATCAGTGCAGAAAAACAGCCAAATAAAAATGTAAACACCTCTGCCTTGAGTGCACGCATGTGTGTACACACACGCACGCACGCAGCAGCGCCACAACCACCCATGACCCAGGAAAGCTCTTGGCCACACCAGGCAGGTGAGCACAGCCTCTCCCGGCCACAGGCACCAGCCACACACAGGCCAGGGAAGCTGAGTGACACATACCTGGGGGGAGGGGGGGAGCATGGGACCAGGAAGGCAGTGACAGTGGCACTGGCTCTGCGGAGCCCCAGGGATGAGGGACAGAGGCACAGTGCATTTGCTCCAGGAAAACCTTTCTTGCTGGGCTACCGGAGATGCAGATAAATGTAGCTAATCATAACATTTGGGTTCTTTTAGATACAAAAACAAAACAAAAACGCTTAGGTGCCCCAGGCCCTCAATGTCCAGGCTGCTCACACCTAGGCCTGGTGGGTCACCCCCGCACCCTGTACTGGGGGAGGCTGAGGCAGGAGGATCACAATTTCTAGTTATTATTATTATTTGTTTTTATGTATTTGGTACAGGGTCTCATTACACAGCTCGGATCTAGTGGTCCTCCTGCCTCAGCCTCCCCCACGCTAGGATTACAGGCAGGTGTCACCAAACCTGGACTCAGTGTGCCCAGAGGGCGGGGCCTGGCAAGGCCTGTGGCTTGGCAGATTGAACCGGGAGCGATGCGCTTGCCTAAGCAGGCACTTAGTCCGCTAAGCTATCTCGCTGGCCCTTCGCAATTTCTAGTTCTGACTGGACAATTTAGAGAAATGGGGTGGGCTCAGGTGTAGGTCAGGGCTAGTGCCCCTGATTTGGTGTCCCAGAAAGAAAACAACAAAGTCCTCCTTTCTCTCTAACTCAGCCTGCTGCGCTGGCCCCATTTGCATCTCCACTGAGTTGGCTTCCAGGAGCAGCTCCCACCAGCGGCTTAGAAGGTGCTGACCTCTACCGAAAGCCCACAGGGCTTCCCCACCCCCAGCGGGGAAGTCCAGGCCCAGGGCCTACGCAGGCAGAGGCAGCAGTTTGAAGGGAACCCAGGCAGTGCCGCCCCCAGGCAGAGCCATTAGAATCTTACTGCCTGCACCAGGGAGCAGCCCGAGCGGCCTGGGGGGGGGGGGGGGGGGCTTCCCAGTCCCAGAGAAAGGGGGTGGCAAAGGAAGCTGTCTTT
>PVKA01052243.1:0-11814 GCA_004027165.1 Ctenomys sociabilis | reverse complement strand
GCCACACGTATCAAAAGGATCCAGAAACACTGCATCAAAAGAACTCTCCTTTAGGTACTGCACTAAATCCTTGTCCTTAAACAAACCTCTACAATGCGAATAAAATAATTCAAAAAAATCAATAGTTGAACCCATTGAGGCAGCCAAAATATTGTTCTCTGGATTTTTCCACTGGGTGTCAGCAAACGCTTTCAAAGTCCGGTCTAATTCTTCCAAGGTATAGGAAGTTGAATAAGTCTTCACTGTGAGGTTCAGTGACTGTCCCAGTTGCCAACTCACCTCCGGCATGACCAAGACCACCTCATGGCCTCTCTGGACGAGTTTCTCTACCACTGAGCGCATGGTGAACCAGTGGCTCCCGTCCATGGGCACCACCAGCAGCCTGCCTGCTTGGGCAAAGCCGGATGCCAGCAGCAGACACAGGCACAGAGGGAGGGGGGCATGCAAGCGTGCAGAAGCCATGGGGACCACACCAGACCTCTGAGCTGCTCTATCCTGCTCCTACAATACAATGGGTGGAACAAGTACATGCAGAGGACCTGCCACAGAAGGGGCGGAGCTTCTCACACTGGTGCATATTGAATAACAGGAACTGAGAATGATTTACTTGGAACAGTAATGATTAATGAGGTGAACTGGCTGGCACTCCCGCTTAGTACCTGAAAAGGTGTGGCAAAAAAAAAAAGATTTCCATCAAGGACAGTCCAGCATCATTGTGCAATAAAGTATCATGACCTAGCCTACCTGGGAAAAGGCCAAATATAATATTCAATCGATTTGCACTATGCCATATCAGAAAGATCTAAGGTAAAGTGTATTTGAGAAATAGTTCTACTCTGAGAGACTGGAAGAACAAACAGCAGAGTTTAGATGCTCTGTTCACAGGAGCCAGACCTCCCTTCTCAGAACAAAATTGTCAACCCAGCTTCTAAGGAACCACTGCAAGGCTCTCGCCCTGACTCTGCACTGGCATCACCTGTGCTTCCTCAGCACCCTGCTCTGGATTGGCACTGCTAGGAGGATGACTCTGTTGGTCTCCTAAGGCTTGCTGAGTCATTTCCAAACCCCTGGAGCCCACGGATACATTGTCAGTACTGCACAAGCCTCACCCAGCCCTGTGGTCCTAGACCATGAGGAAACCCCAGTACAAAGGTGCCAAGCCAACTTCTCCCCATTTTTGTAGCATTCCACACAGAGGTCCTGGAGTTCTTCATGCATTGTGTCAATTTGAGAAGTTTAGGAGTTTAACTCAGCAGGGACCAGGGTCCTCAGTCTGTAAACATCCCATTTGGTAAATAAGCTGAGTGTTATGCCCACCTTGAAAAAGGACAGCCTGTTTACACTGTAAGTGAGAAAGACAGGCATTTCCTCGACCCTCCAGCCCTTTTACTCTTTCTAATTTTGCCATCATGTGTCAACTTCAGCTCTTGCACCTGTGCCATGCCACCCTCACTTGGAGCTACTGCTTACAGACTGAAGCCCTGACAGCTACATAGACCTTTGTTTCCTTAAGTTTCACATCAGGTATTTTGTCTCAGAAAAGAGAGAAAATTAACACAGGGGATCGGTCCCACAGTCTAGAGAAGAGAACTGGGCCTTCTACAACTGTCCTAGCATCATCAACGTGCTTCCAGGAATCCCACTCCTGGATCATGCTCAGGGAGGAGGGGGGAGAATTGCTCCAGTGGACGACAGAGGCAGGCAGAAACATGCGAAGGAGGCAGGGGTACAGCGCCTGGCATGCAGATGGTGGGGATGGCTCACTGATGCTGTGAGTGGGCCTCTGCCCGGAGCCAGCTTCCTGCCAAACTCACAAACCAAAGGTGTATCTGAGTCGGCTGTGAAAGGAGGCAGACCAGAGCGGTGTCTCGCTTGTTCCTTCCCTGGAATCTACCCCATGTAGGATCACATTCCATGCTGATCCAGCCCATCGCACAGCGTGCCACACTTGCGATACTCAACAGCATGGGGCTTCTGCTAAGGGACCTGGGTTGCTACACATTCTATTCACTCTGCCCTCAGCAGTAGTGACCACACCTGGTAAGAGCTGTGAGTCTTACGCAGTGGTGAATCACAGAGAAAACACTGCTGAATCACAGAGCACAGGCTCAACTTCTCTCAGGGCCAACTTCGAAGACCACAACTGCCCGGCCAGGATTCTCAGCTTCCTTTCCTGGCTCAAGAAGCCACAGCCATACTCAGCCGGGTGCTCCACCTGACTGATGAGTGCACTGATTTTTTCTCAAACCCTGGATCCCAGGAAGCTGCCCAGGCCCAGTCACCAGAAGAGCTGAGATGAGGCCATGCCTTCCTGGGGAGCTGACAAGCTTGCCCTGCCAGAAGCAAGTACAGGGATCCAGCTGGCCCTCACTACAGCCATCCTGAGCTCTAACTGCTTTGATGCCAGAGTAACTCCGGCTGCATTCTCTACATAGATGCCCAGCAAAGTACAATAAAACACATCTAGCAGGAGAGGATCCAGCACTATGTGCCGGGCCCTGTGCCACTTGGGTCAGGATGGTGCATTTCAGCTTCCCTCATAACTCCATACAAAGGCACACCCTTGGCTCAGAATGCAGCCCACACAGAGCTGGCCACTCATTAGCCTGCTCGCTCAACAAATTTGCCATGATCGAGCCTACTGCTGTGGCCCTGCACTGCCACTTGGCCTTCGACTCCACATTAAGATAGCATCCTGTGTGATTGCGGACCCATCTGCCTCTTCTGTTCTCTGGCCAACTTCTTCCCTGGCTCTGATTGGTCTACAGTACAGCTGCCCAGAATGCAGGAAAGAGAATAAATGTGAGCTGCAGGTCTCTGCCCACCAGGAATCAGTGAAGGACTAAACAGCAAGGTTTCTTCTTTAATGCAGCTACCACAGAAAAGACCCAAGGGTTCCAGAGAGCAAAGGATCATGGGGAGAACAGAGCAGAAGGCAAGGGACAGGACGTGGAGGGAAGGAGAGAATGCGGGGAGACCCTATGAGGGCAAAAACTCATGAGAAATACACACGAGGGTCTCTTTTTTTTTTTTTTTTTTTTCAGAAATTCTGCAAGCACAGATGTAGGAAGAAAATACATGCAAACTGCTGAAAGAGAGCGCTGGCACCCAATGATATTGCATTCAGGACAGAAGATTAAAGGAGGGACAGGTAACAACCTTCCCAGACAAGGATAATTTCTGGCACTCATCACCACTGTGCTTCTCCACCAAGAATTGCAACAGGAACATATTTCCACTGAAATCTGGAAGCACTAATTATCACCAGAAATGCCTCAAAGACACAGAGGAATCCATAGAATACAGCCATACTCAGGGTTCACTAAGAGTGCAATGACAGTGTGACAGAACAAAAAATTAAAAACAACTGTAGTGCAAGTAAATTTTCAGCACACAGAAAGGACAATATTATGTGCCTTCCTATACCTAAGCATGCAGAAGGGTAGACAAAAAGAAGGGGGAGAAAAGAACTAAGGTACAGTGTACACAAATCCCCGTACAGACTGTGATAAGATACATGGCAAACAGGAGCCACAGAGGCTGCAGTTCACAAGACGAGTGACGCCTCTGCACCCGTGACACCTGCTCCGGTCACCGTGCTGGCGGCTCAGCAAGCCTGGGGATCCGGGCCACGTATGCCCCTCATTTCCATCTTCTTCCCTGATCATCTTTAAACCTCCTCTTCTGTGCTTCACGCGTGGGCCCAGCCTTCCGCAGCCAGCATCTACTACAGTGCCATGCCCGTCTGTGCAAACTCTGCCCCAGCCCAGCCCAGTAACCCTTTGTCCCCTGCCTCCTCCTCCCAGGGTCCTTGCAGTCTCTTCTGCAGCCCTCCCTCATCCACAAGTAAAAGGTTTCTCACCCTCCTCCTGCTTCTCATTCACGCCACAGGAAGGACCTGACACTCTGCTAACATGACCCAGATCACTGGGGCTTAGAGCTCCTGGGGGCCTCCCAGCTGGAGCTGCCCCCTGCAACTGGCTGCCCTTCCTCTTTCTCCCATCTCTGCCTCTGCCACTGCCAGCCTCCATCCAACACCAACCCAGCTCAGTTCTCACAAGGGAGCTGCCTCTCTTCCCAGAGTGCCTGCCTCCCTTTCTCATTCTCTCATTCTCTCTCTCTCTCTCTCTCTCTCTCTCTCTCTCTCTCTCTCTCTCTCTCTCTCTCTTTCTCCTTAACTCCTGATCTGATATCAGGACACACACTCATCCCAGGGCACCTCCAGGCCCTCAACCGGACATCCTTGTGTCCTCTTGGAAATGATCCATGGGACCAACAGTCACTTCTCTGTCACACCCATGAAAAGGGTATGCACTAGCTTGGCCTTGGCTCACCTTTAATACAGTTACTATTGAAAATATTTCTTGCTGACCCCCAAAGTACACACTGCTCAGTTGTCTCTTATGAAACCCAAACACTTTGGGTCTCCGGGACCCAGAAACTGGAATCAATGTTTTACTGCCATATGGCTTCACCCCAATATAAACGTGATAATGGCAGCCTCTGGCTCAAGGAAGGTATATTCGATTTCTATACCCTCGAAGACTTGACCAAAGTCTGCAGATACGATGGCAAACAGGCAAAGGTCCCCTTGTTGCTCTCAGTGTGTACCCCTGCTCTGCCTTCTTCAGTCAGGACCTACTTTGCATGAATGTCCCTTTTACCCTCTGAGAACTATCCCAGACCTCTAATCCATTTAGTTGCCTTCCTTGCTCATCCTCATAACTACAAGAAGCACATCGAACTCTCATTAATTCCTAAGATCTCCACAGTAAGAATCGCTATCACCAAACCTTGACCTCCCAACAAAAGATAGAGCTCTGGCAGGCCACTGAGGGGGAAGCAGACCAGACGCAACACCAACCCTAACCGTCCTGATGGCACAGGTGTGATTCTAGATGGAGAACCTACTGTGACTATTCGGGGCCACATTGCTCAGTCCACATGGCCACGAAGGCTGGCTGCTTGATTGCAGGATTTAAGAAAATTTCACACAAGGACACCAACTACTTGAAACTCCATGAACTAACCCATCACCCTCATGAAAACCCCACTGACACCTTAACCAAATTTAAGAGTGTTGACCTCAATCCCCTGAGGGAATGACCCTCCTGAAGTCCAATCTGCTCCTGATATCATTCCAAGCTGAAAACGACAGATCTTGGCCCTCACACTCCACAGGCAGACTTGACTTAATCTGGCTTTCTCTATCCTTAAGAACAGAGCCGTATCTAGAGTTATTCTGTGTCCTTAATAGGTAAAACAAGTCAAAACAAATGTGCAGCTCAAATGCCAATTCATGGCTGTGACACTCAGGACCCCTATCCAAACTGAAACTAAACAGCACAGTGCCCCAGCCCCTCCCAGAGGGTGCTTCAAATGTAGCAAAGATGCGAGACTGCGCCAACCCACGGTTACCACCAGGACCTGGTCCCACTGCAAGCTCAAGGCTCACTGGAAGTTCAGTTGCTATGGACACCACAGAACTGGAAAGTCACTCAGTTTTCTGTCCCCACAGGAGATCTCACCACAGTTGATGATCATCACTAACTGACCCGCTCAGTCTCACCACTGAAGAGGACTGATGGAGCTTGGGGTCCATGTCCCCCATCAAGATATCTTTGTCTGAGCCCCAAGTCTCACTGGACAATCAGGTGTAATACTTTTCTTGTTGACATGGGGACCATTTATAGTGTTCTTCCCGAGTTTTCAGTCCACTGAAATTGAGCTATGGTGATTTAGGGAGTGGACAACAAGCCTACAGAAGTTCTACAGACAGGATCACTTCCCTGCTAAATGCAAAATCTTTTCTAATCAGACTTTTCTTGTTTTCCTAACTTCCCATAGGCCCTTGGGCAGGTATCTGCTCCAAAAACTCCACTTCCCTTTCATGCTCTCTCTTCCCATGGCACTCATCCTCCAAACTCAACTTCTGCATGGTACGAGTTCTTACCTTCCTTTTTCTCCTGCCTATGTCAATCAAATAATTTGGGACACTTCCAATCCCACTCGTGCTACCCAGGCACCCATGCACTGGGGCACTTCAGGGATCCCTCAGCTTTCCCTTGTGTTCCTCAATATCCAAAAAACCCCCCAAACACCAACAGAGAGTCAAACCAATCATCCAACATTTCCTCCTTCTTTCCTAACCCACCAGCTTCACAGGCACACGCGGCGAGAAGACTGGCAGATCGATTTTACACACATGGCTCATGAGAAGACGTATGAAGAGCTTCTTCCCTCTGTAGGTGCTTTCTGGGGATGGTCAGAGGCCTTTCCTATCACCCAAGAGCCTGCACATAGTTTCTACAACTCTCATCCAAGGGATTATCACCAGATTTGGCTCACCTGTCTATCCACTCAGACAATGGACCAGATTTTATCTGTTAGGTTACCCACCGGGAATCCTCAAGTCTAAACATTACTTGATATCTACACATACCATACCATCCACAGTCCTCAGGGAAAATAGAAAAGGCAAATGGGCTTCTAAAACACACTCTCAGAACTCGTCCTAGAGCGACAATTGCTCTGGCCTCAGCTCCTTTCCATAGCCCTAACTCAACTCAGGGCACTTTGAGGGCAATGACTGGTCTCTCTGACCTTTCGCATGGCAGGCCATTCCTGCTTCCCAACTTCCCTACCTCACAAAACCTCCCCCGGATCAATGACTACCACAACACTCTCCTTCCTCCAAAACCTTGACACACCTCACCAACCTCTCCCTTCCACAACCAATAGATAACTCCCAACCAAAACCCCCTATAGCTCCTGGAGACTGAATATCTCAGATCTTCTAACCCTATAGGACTGCAGCCCAAGCAGACCGGCCCTCATCGTCATCACAGAAACAGCGGTCAAGGCTGCCAGCTCTCCTTCCTGGGTGCACATCACTCAGGCTGAGCAGTGTCCTCCTAACCCCGACACCTCTGACCCCACTCTCACTCCCAGGGAGGTCACCCCAGCTTCTCTCCCCTCCCGGCTCTGCCTCAGCAAGCATCTCTGACACCTGCAGGTAACCTCCTGTACTTCTTCCTCATCTGCTTCCAGATGCCCCGAGCTATTACTCATGCTCAAGTCCAGCTTTCGGGCTTCCTGCAAAGATGCTTTCCTGCTTCAGGGTGATGACTCTGACGCTGTGCTCCATTCTCACAAGCTGACTTACAACATCTAAACATTAAAACAGAAACAATCTCCTGGAACAGAAGGGTGGGGAACTCTAGAAGACATAGGGGTAGGCAAAGAGTTCAGGAACAAAAATCAAATCGCATGCATGATACATGAAAGATCTAACAACTGGGACCACATCTTCTTGAGAAGCTTTTGCACGTCCAAAGAAATTACCAGCAAAGGAAAAAGATAACCTACAAATTTTGAAACAATCTTAATTGATAAGCACTCAGCCAAAGCTCTGCTCTTTAGAATTTATAAAGAACTAAAAAACATTAGGGCCCCTAAATTTAAAGACTCAATTGAAAAATGGGCATCCCAGATGCACACATACTTCTCAGAGGATGAAATTAAAGAAGTGAATAAATACAAGAAAAAATACTCTACATCATTATCCATCCATGCAACGCAAATTAAAACAACACTGAGATACCATCTCACCCCAGAAAGAACGGCTATCATAAAGAAGTCAACCAACAATAAATGTTGGAGAGGCTGTGGGGGAAAAGGAACCCTTCTCCACTGCTGGTGGGAATGCAGACTGGTACAGCCCTTATGGAAATCAGTGTGGAGACTCCTTAAGAAACTAGGACTGGAAATCCTATTCAAGCCAGCTATCCCCCTATTGGGAATTTTCCTGGAGGAACTGAAAATGTCAAACTATAGTGATACACCTGTACCTATGTTTATAGCAGCACGATTTGTGATAGCAAAATCTTGGAAACAACCAAGATCCCCGTCACATGAGGAATGGTTGAAAAATATGTGGTATCTTTATACAGTGGAGTATTACTCAGGTAAACAGAATGATAAACTTGAAGATTCACTTTCAAGTGGATGCCCCTTGAAGATATAGTCATATGTGAAATAAACCAGACCCACATGTGTAACTATCATATAGTCTCCCTAAAAGTCCCAGCTGCCTAGGGATATCCTGTACCAAATACATTTTAAAAAGAAAGACACAGAGTGAAGCCATGTGATATTGCATCTTATGTGGCTCACTTATTTCACATAATAGTACCTCTTGAGCAGGTACAAAAAAGCTTGGAAAATTTAGCTACTGAAAATATATCTAATATGTTTTCTGATCAAAGTCGTATAAAACTCAGGTAAAACACAGGGTGAGTTTGAAGGAATTCACATGGTCATCAATAAGTACACAGTTCTTGGCCAGCCTATGTATCCTGGAAAAAATGAAAAGGGTGATGAAAAAGATCTTAAACTAAGCTTGAAACACAACACCCCAAAAGAGACACAGGACAAAACAGTTCTAAAAGGTCAGTGTCCGGCTATAAACACTGACAAAAACTGAGCTTAACTTAATGAAAATTAAAATATACGCACACCACTAAAAGAAGCTTAAAGCTGGGCTTGGGGTGCATGGCTGCGATCCCAGCTCCCTGGAGAATGAGGCAGAAGGATCAGAAGCCGGGCCCTCTGGGTAACCGCCTGAGGTGGCCCACACCCGCAATCCCAGCCCTCTGGAAGTGCAGTGCAGTTCAAGCCCAGCCTGGGAAATGTGGCACTTCGCTGGACACTGTCTGAAACTAAGAGGCGTAAAGCAGGCCAGCGCAGGGCTCGGCGTCACGGTCCTCAGGGCAACCTCAAGTTTGGCCAACAAAATGGAAGATGGAAGAAGTGATCCTGGTGGAGACCTGGAGCTTACGCACACACAGAGCCGAATCTCGGTCTGCATTTGCAGAACGCAGCCATAGCGTGAGAGCGATGACCGAAGCACAGGTCCTTGCTGCTGTCTCTCACTGGACCCCGCCTCAGTGATGCAGCGCTGAGACTGCCCCGAGCTACAACCTGGAACTGCGGCCTTCCAGCGGGGCCCAGTCAACCGTTCTCCTGCAGCTCACCAACCACTGCAAAACGCTGGGCGTGACCGCGATTCTCCCAAACCTCTTCACGTCCTCGTGGCCATGTGCCATCCCGACTGACACAGCGGCTCCCATTTTGAACAGTGTGCCTCGGGACCGACGTGGAGGTGCTTCCTCCTGGCACAGCGGCTCATTAACACCCCCTCTGGAATGGGAGCCAAGAGATGGAGGAAGGGAGCAGTAGGGGACACAGAGGAATTCAGGCGTGTTGGGAACGTGTACCGGGCTCCCACTGTGAACGGGGTCGTTATGAGAGGCAAACACGTGCTAGTGAGAAATTAAGGCTAATAAAGACAAGGGCCTCTACAGGCCCCGAGACACCACAAACAGACCAGGACCTGAAACACGCACCCACAGCCGTGCCCTCATCCGTCACGGATGCCTTCTCAGCATCACACCTGTTTCACAGCAATTCCACAACTGTAGGTTGTCACAAGACACTGGCAGCTCCTTAGGAACAAGGACTCAGAGATGGACAAGCTCCAGAGCCCTTGCGATGAAAATTGATCTTGCTGTATCCAAGTAATTAATCAAATGGCCCTTTGAGAGCTCTCAATTCTTTGAGAGTTTGGCTGTATTTCTATTTATCAATAGACGTCATGTATTTAATTTCCCCGTAGTCACTGCTTAAATATGAATATGGAAGCAAGCATAAGTAAAAGTCTAAATGGTTCAATGTGTTTATATTCGGTGGATATCTCTATGGGATGGGTGACATAAATGCTTATATGGTGTATCTTAGAACCTTCTGGAGGTTGCAAGGCACCCAGTTAGGTGCACTGTTGGATCAGGAAGCTGTCGGGACCCAGCCTTGAGGACACAGTAGGGCAAGATGGGGTCTGCACAGTGCCTATTGTGATACTTGAGGGAGATAAAGGGGAACAAAGCTCTTCAGTAACTAAGTGCCTCAGGGTGCTGCCACCAACAGCTGCTTGCTTGCTCTTGCAAGGGCAGAAAGTCAACCCTAGTGTTGACACTGCTATAACTGTAGTCTCCCAGGTTTTGGACAAACACCATTATTTTGCTTCTCCAAGAGCTGTCTGAGAAGAACTCTCAGCAACAGACACCATTACGGGACAGGATCTGAGCCTTCCACGGTCTCCTTGAATGTGTAAAAGCCCTAACAGCAGGTCCAATGCATAGGCCATGCCCGAAAAAAATAATAAACTGAGATCAAATAGCACATAATGCCCCAGAGTTTTAAGTGAATGAATCTGTGTCCAATAGCCTAGGCTGCCCCATTACTGCAGAGCTCAGTGGGCACGCACACTCCAACATGCAGGAATATGTGTGGGTAGGGAAAATATCGAAGAAGGGCCAGTGGAACTCTGTTCACAGAAACAGCCGTGAAAGTGCTTAACTGTCAAACATCATCGACTGACTCAAAAACATGATCCATCAAAGTAAGACTTCACTGCACGTTTTAAAACAATATGTCAAGTCTGTAAGTACCGGCCTGAAGACAACCACAGGGCATTGCCACAGAGAAAGATGAGGTAAGAACGTGTATGCCTGGTCAATCTCTTACACATATGTATACTGTTTCTTACATAAAAGAAATCATGTGATACTTGACAATACGTCTGGCTCACATTGTGTGCTAAATAGTTCCAAAAATCTCACATTCCATAATTCTAGAATGTTTTAGTATGTGCTAATTTGTTTTATTTATGCTACTATATATTCTTACTCCACTGACAACAAAGTTTTGGGTCATTATCTTTCTGTAATCTTTTCAGTTTATGTCTTGCACTCCAAGTAACTACTTTGTACATAGTGATACATCATGTATCAGCTATTATTATTATTCTCTCGTAATGTGTTGAAATTTTATTTAATTTTCATAAAATGAAGAACGGAGGTAGATTTGTATTTTACTGTACTTTTTCAGATTTCATTGATTCTTTCAAGTTCTTACACTGGCAAGACAATATGATGCTGGCACATGTGAGGGTTTTAGTTTGGTGGTTTTTTGGTGTTTTGGTGGGATCAGTGATTGAACTCAGGCCCTTGCACTTGCCAGGGAAGCCCTTATTCCACTGAGCCATCTCCCTGGCCCCAGGTTGGCACATGTGAGCCTTATTTATTTCACATATGAGCACAGTCTCTGGTTCTATCCATGTACCTGTAAAGACCTTGAGTTCATCTGTTTCTGATGGCTGGCTCAGCCTGCCCTGAGGGCAGGGTTGGCACAACATGTGGTACCAGGGATCGAACCATGGTCCCTGTGCTTGCCTAGCCTTGCCTAAGCAGGAGCTTTAGATTGCTAAGCTATCTCGCTGGACCATGTTTATCTTTTTTATAGCTCAGTAATACTTTATAAAATATCAAACACTGTTAACCATTCCTCAGTTGATGGGCTTTGAGGTTGTTTCCAAGATTTAGCTATGAAAAGTTACACTACTATAAATATGGGTACACGTTATATTGCTATAGCATTATGTTTTCAGTTCTTCTGCAAAAATACTCAAGAGAATAGTTCGGCTGAAAGAGGCCTCAAATCATATTTCTTTGAGGCACCCGCACACTAATTTCCATAGTGGTTATACCAGTCTATACTCCCACCAACAGTGCAGAAGAGCTCCTTTCTCCCACTCCAGCATTTGTCATTAGTTGACAGCCCCTCCAGCCTGTGTCATTAGTTGACTTCTTTTTTTTTTGGTCTTTTTGAGACATGGTCTCACTATGCAGTTCAGGCTGGCCTTAAACTCACCTTGTAGCTCAAGCTGGTCTCGAACTCACAACAATCCTCCTGCCT
>PVKA01052242.1:0-11815 GCA_004027165.1 Ctenomys sociabilis | reverse complement strand
TTGTTACAAGCATAGAAATATGGACAGTAGATTAAATTTCAAAACATTAGATATCCCAAGATAAGTCAGTGAAAAGATCACAAAGATGTCTATATTTGGAGCCCAGCAGGACTATGATGTTTACATGTTACAAACAGGAAAAGGATTTTGCAAAAGTAGCATGCAAACTTAAAATATATACTATACATGGTTGATATTATTATATGGAAACAGCATATGTGTAATATTTATTATGAAATATATATTCAATATATTAGACAATATTATGAAACACACACACACACACACACACACACACACACACACACACACACGTATATTGGCAACATGATCAGCTGCTCAAAACTGAATCACAAACTTTGGTCTCCAGATGTAGCAGTATGAATATACTGTAGACAAGTTTCTTGTTTTTCGGAGGTTGAGGTTAAAACTTTCTTGGAAAGAAAAGCTTCTGTCAGAGAGGGACAGAAGGGGTAACCGAGCGGGTTGCCCTGTGGACAAATTTCATTTTGTGCAGCTTACTAGAAGGAAAATCAGACAGAAACAGACATACAAATCTATAAAGTGAGGTAGTAATAGAATTTTTTTTTTTTGGCAGAATTAGGGATTGAATTCAGACACTTGTGCTTTCCCAGAAAGTGTATAGTCTCCCCAGACCAAGACTTTTAAAGTATAATTGAAAGCAACTGAAAATAGAAAACAGCATATGAACATTAAAATATAGATATTAATATTGGGTGTAATAGCTTGTTTTTTTTTTTTTTACCAGGAATTGAACTCAGGCCCTTGCGCATGCCAGGGAAGCAATTATTCTACAGAGCCATCTCCCAGGCCCCAACAGTTTGATTTTAAATTTCATCAGTCATCCAAAAAAATTAATCACAACAATCATACATATATTATGTGTCATTTTTCAAAGGAACTGAAACTCACATCAAGCTTGAGATTTTAAATGGCAAATTCAATTAAGATATCAATGCTTAAATTAAAAACCCACAGAGATAAAAGTTTAATTCAATAGCGATTTTGCAAATAGGAAAGGACCAAGGAAACTGAGCACATAATGAGAATTAAATGTGAAAGGGGCATGTAGCAATACCCAGAGTGAATGAACTCGATCACAAGCATGCATTCGTACAAATGAAAGCAAAACATTTAAAAATTTTAAAGACAGTGTTTAGCATATTGTGCACCAAAATGACTGTATCCTTGAGGAAATGAACGATGTGACCAGTCATTTTCCCACTCAGAAGCACGATTCCTGTCCTCGAAACCTCTCTCTGTGAGAGCTCAAGAGCTATGCTCAAACTCACGGGTGCAACGCAAAAATATTTGTCATCGTTTAGGGAAGGAATTGGTTCACTGCACGGCTAATGCAACACTGATTTAGAATGCACCTCTGAAGACCTTTCTAGGCTTCCTTCACTGTAACCTTTCCCCTTGATCTAGTTTTCTGCCATAGTATTCATGGAGAATGTGATTTTGCCTTCACAATCCAACTGTAGATTTCTCTGTGAAATTTTCCCCAATATCAGGGTTTTTGTCTAGTTCCTTCCTGAAATTTCATTTTATGTCCCTTTGAAGTTTCCTATCACATTTTTCTAATCCCTTCCTAAAAGGCATTGCCTTCCTTGCAGTTGCAGTGTGAACTCACCTCGGTCCAACCACATTTGGATAGGTGTCTGACATTATTGCACAGTGTTCTGGTCATTTTCCTGTGAATTGTCAAAAAGGGGAAAAAGGACAAAAAATGTTTTCATAAATTCTCCTAATTATTTGTATTGACCATCATGAATTTTGATTTTTTTTATTATTAAAAGATTGCATTTAACCAGTCATAGTGACTCAGGCCTATTAATCCCAGAACTCAAGACTGAGATGGGAGGATTGTCATGGGTTTGTGATCAATTTGGGCTATGTAGTGAGTTTAAGGCAAGCATGAACTAAATAGTGAAACGCTGTCTAAACACACACACACACACACACACACACATGCACTCACAGACACATGCACGCATGCACACATACATGCACATGCACACACATACTGAAAAAAATGCATTAACTTTAATGCAAAGTTCAGTGTTATAACATTTCAGAACAAAATGAGTAGAGCTCATTTACTGACCAAATTGAGGACCAGGTTTAATATTTTTACTGATTTTCTTGCTTAGAATTCATTATTTCTTGCTCTGTGTTTTCATATGTATTTTTCTTATTTAGTTTAATACATTTTATATTTTTTATTTTTTTCTTATATTTTAGTTTAGTATTAAAACAGATGAAATGTTTACGGATTCGGTCTTATCCATTTAAAGGAGAATGTTTCCAATTCAATATTTATCAAATAAATGTTTATATAAATGCTAGTATAAATGTTACTATATGCCTTCACAGCATTTCCATATGAATTAGATAAGAAAATTTATTAAGTTGATAAAAATTTATTATAAAACTTACAAGAACAAATAAAACACACTTGTGTCCAGTAGTTTACTCTTCCAGGTCTCCAGTGGGCAATAGAATAAGACCGTTCTTCAAGGATTAATTAATAGTATCTCCTTCTTTCCAGACATGGGTAGTAACATTGGAATAAATGTTCTGTCATTTCAAAGAACAAGATCTGAGGTGGAAATGTTCTCCTTCCCTTTTTTGTTTACCAAGGGAATATGTTTATAACAGAAAATTTAGAGTCATCAGAAATTTAAAGAGCATATGATGGAGGAGAATTTTTAGCAGATGCTATTTCTTAAGTAATCCATTTAAATCTTTAGTGGAACTCCTCTGATTTGGTGGTGTGTGTGTGCATGTGTGTGTGCATGCACATGCATGTGTTGAATGTCAGATTTTCCATGTTTGTCTGTCCCTGATCATCTTGATGACTGGCATGCATAATTTTATGCACAGTTGTTAGATTTATTCAAGTTGTAGATCCAGGCTGAAGAAGAGCCTACTGACGCTGCCAAATCACTGAGCTGATTACTATTGCTGCTCTCCATGGCAATATATCACTTGACTGTCTAACTGCAATTTCTAGTAAATGGGAAGCCTTGAAATCCCACCCTATAGCTCTAGGACAAATTATAGCAAAAGTTTGTGTGCTTGTCATTTTGTGAGCACATTCATATTTATAAACTCGTCACCACCACCGTCTATTAGTCAATTGCATAAGTCTTTAGCCACAGGCAATATGATCTTACAACAACTTCCCAGGACATGAAGGAACCACAGAGGAGGAAATGTTTTTTTCAGGCTCTGTATTCTATAACCTCTTCTATGAACTCTGCTCAGGTTTCCATAGAATTTCAAAATAGTAGGATCATCCTCAGAGATTGAAACAGAAGTCTGAACAAAATTGTCCGTGGTTCTTGACAGTACATGTGACATTTCCCTTCCTTTGAAATGCAGTCCTAAAAGTCAAGGCAAATGCTCCTTATGGTTGTGTTTCCAGCCTCTATAACCTCCATTTTCTGTCATATATTCCACTAATGCTAGAAGACATCTTCTATAATTTATCTTTTTCTCACTGCAAGGATATTTTAATGTATTGTTTGCACTTCCCCACTGTTTAGGTGACTTTTCCTTTGTTTCTTTTCTGCAAGAATGTTAAAACTGGGACCAGGGAAATGGCTCAGTGAAATAAGCACTTCCCTGGCAAGCACAAGGGTCTGAGTTCAATTCCTGGTTCTGCTGCCCCCAAAAAAAATCATAAAAATGAATTATGCAACTATCATAGCGTAGAACTTCCCATATCTTCATAAATTCTTTATTATTTCAAAATTTTATCAGATTCATTGACATTTGAAACTGTTTTCTAGGAAACCTTATGTTTTTGTCATTATCCCTACCATGATTTTTTGCAAAAAAAAAAAAAAAAAAAAAAAAACCAAGAGTCAAAACACATGATTTCAAGGATATTATTTCTTGGATGTGTTAGCCTAAGGCATTAAAGGGAATATTTTCAAATCCTTGATATATTTATTTTTTGCCTTAATGTTGTTCTATGGCCCTGTTGTTATAAAGTATTTAAAATTAATTATGAACATAGTGATGAATCTATGTTGTTCAAATTTTAGAAGAGGTACTGATCAACATAATTACTGAGGTTATCCTGTTAGTTGACTTAAAGAGCAGAAGTAACGCAATTTTGAGATGGAATATTTGCAAATGAGAATTGATTTTTGTCATACACTGTTGTATGATAAATGTTTAAAAAATAATGAAGAGAAATGCTAGATTATGTATCACTTTGGAAGGAAAATTTTGTTATTTTTTTTCCTCCTAAATTTAGTATAATTATGTTTTAACTGATCATTCAGGTAAAAGGCTAAATGTTAGCTTTCCCAAAGCAAAGTAGCTAATTCATTTTGCACTTAAAGTTTTCAATTTCCCTAAAATATGAAAAAAGGCTATTAATTATTAGAATTAATGCTAAAAGTGAGGAAATTGGATGTTCTCCAGTTTTATGATTTTTATGATGCCATAAAATAATTTGATAGATTGTGCATTTTTTAAGTTTAGAACAAAAGCCTATCACGTTTGTGTGGAATCTTGTGATTAGAGTGCTATTATTTTTCCTATCACTATTATTATAAGGAATGATAAGATTTTAATACTTTTAAATTTTGTATTGATATTTTCATTTTGAGAATTAAAAAATTATCCATTTTTAATTTTTGTATCTAGAGTCTGAGAAGGATAGATCTCAGAGAAATTATAATGCATGTGAAAGTCTCCATTTAATAGACAAGTACTTGGTAACACTCCAACACACCACTCACTCCTGACCCAAAAGCACATACTCTGTTAGCTACACCTTCCCAAATTGATAGAATAATCTTTCAAATGGATATTACAGGGTCTTAGATTATTACATGACATAGGCTAACACAGCTGATAAAGATGGACCCGGAGCAGTAGTAATACGCTCTCCTAAGAAAAACTCATGTGGTGTCATAATTGGGAGGCACGTGGGCTGCGAGTGAGACCAGAGGGACTCTCCTCAGAGTGAGACCATAAAGAAAGCAGGAGGGAAGGAACTTAGAGCTCTGGTTTTCTGAAGAGATTTAGGCACAATTTTTTAAAAATTGAAATCCTAAAAGGAAAAATTAAAAAATATATATATATATATATGATACATATATTTCCTATGTATATTAAGAATCTTATATATATTGAGAATTTTCAAATATATATGTATATATATGTATATATATATATATATATTTGAATAAAGTTGAAAATGATATTTATATATTTCTTCATACTTTTCAAGAATAGTTCCAGATAATGATAATTTAATTTTGCAGTATTATGTCTTTTTGTTTTTAAATAATTTTATTGAGAAGCAAATAGCAATGAGACCATTTCAAAACTGATTGATTAGTAGGACAGTTTTAATAATTAATACATTGCATATTGTTGTCTTAGCAGTTACTCATTATACAAGATGCAGACATATCCTGTCTGCAAACACTATTAGAACAAATCTTTCTACTCATTGAACTAAGAGAACGTAGCTGTATATCTATCCTAACTATTTTGAATATACAGATATGAAATGGCCATTTATTTGTATCCCTTTCTTGTTAATTTTTAAGTACAATGCATACATTAGTAATTTTTCATTGCAGGAAGCATTTATCAATAATAAGTATTCTATTGAATGGACATTACAAGTTCTTCTTAAGACTATGCTTTACTTTCTGGTGATAGTGGCCATCTATATGTACCATTGTCCACTCTTGTATTTCTAGGAAGACAAAAGCACAGTAAATCTCAAGTGAGACCCAGTGAAACACTATTTTGCAACTACTGTGTAATCACATGTAAATTAGTTCCTCACCCCCTCTCCCATCGTCTCTTCAGAGAGACTTGCTGTCCTGTTTCCTTAGGTTAAGTGTGGTAAGATACTGACCCAGGGGTTGTGCACTTTTCTCCCATGAAAGATGTCGGTAGACTAAAGTATTCTGTGATTCATGTCCATTAATTTTGCTTTTCATAGCGTTGAGTGCTGATTCAAGTTTTCGAAGTAATTAAAAAACCTGACTTGGTGAGTTGCTGCAATGTGTAGTCTGAATTACTCTGATCTCTGGGATATTTTGTATGTGTATGATTTAAAGAGTCGGCTTGAAGTACATGACTTCTGTTTGTTCACTATCTCCTATCCTGAATTTTAGCTCAGAAAGAACCCCCTGTTCGGGCTTATGCCTTTTCTACCCAGGCACTCCACATCAATCGGTAAGACAAGAACAAGTGAGAGTAGCCAGTACCCGAGAGAGGAAGTAGCGATAAACATCATCACTCAGGTGAAAAGAATTATCTGAGCTCCTAAAGCCCAAGCCCCATGTGAGTGTAAGCTCTCTCACATCTGTCTGTGTTGCACATTTTGCTCGTTGTCCATTCTCCACTTCAGCTTAGAATTCATAGCTGCTTTAACCGTGTAGTTCAAGATACTGTATAGAAGCTCAGATGTGCCTGTTAGTAGATATTCAATTCTACATTATGGTACCCTTTGTATGTTCTGCTGCTTGCTACACTGTAAACTCTATGAAAAAATTAAAAACTCTTGCTTATGTCATGTGTTGTATAGCTTCTAATATATGCATATATCACCTATATTATTCCCATGACAGAGAATGATATAGGGATTCCTGCAATGAAAACAAGCAAGTTGATGTTAAGTGATATCTGAGTTTATAAACATTTGAAGAGAGGAGTCCAAATATACAGACTTCTCTCACACATTATTCATGAGAAGAGATAGAGAAGATGAAGCTGTAATAAGACAATTATATTAGTTCTTCATGTTTTCCATATTTAAAACACATTTACTTATAAAAGTGTTCTAAATTCTGTTTCCATTCTCTATTCTTCTTTGCCAGCCTTACTAAAACTTATTTTGCTCAATAGTTCCAACTTGATTGAAATAAAATTAGTTCAGAAAAATATATGATTTTTAATTTCATTTTTAACATAACAAATGCACTTATTTTGAGTAATATGTGCTGATAAACACATGTATAAGATATATAATTACCATAAAAAGCTAGCATTTCTACAACCTTCTTATCCATTTTGGAGCTTTCTTACTCTGTCTTTTAGTTTTCAAAAACATGCAAAATTTTTTTGTAAAGTAGGCTTCACCTCTACTGTATTCCTCCTTTATAACTATATTTGGTTATCCATTATCTACCTTTGCAATATTCTTCCTTTGCACTATTTTTCCTAATCTTTCTTACTCACTCTTCTATCTTCTTTGAAATCAACAATTTACCTCCTATTTCAGTAGGGAATGTCAAGTATCTGTCTTTCTATGCCTAACTAACGTTTCTGAACACAATTTCCTACAATGTCATTAGTGTTAAAACTTAATTTAAAATAACTTTTCCTTATTTTTTCATTATATTCTTATAACTGAAATACCTTAAGGCATAAAGCTAGAGATTAAATTGAACTATATTGTTCTGAAGATTTATAACATATTTACCTATAATGGAAAACTTCAACACAGATATTTCAAACTATACACTACAAAGGCAATAAACATGTCCTCTCAAAAGTATCCTGATATATTTTTGATACCTTACTCACCTCACATCCCTGCATCTTCCAAACTGAAGCAAAAACCTGCTTTCTGTCATTCAAAGATATCTTAGCTTTTCACAAACTTTGTATAAATGCAAGCAATATATCCAGAAGGTATCCATTACATTGGTCTTCATAAATTACTAGTTTTGGGGATTTTTTAAAAATATAATTTCTTAATTTGTCATGCTTCCTGTTTCTGGGACATAATAAATAAGATCCACAGTTTCAAGCAGGAGGGTTTTAACTTGGATAACCACTTCAGAGGTTTGGACTATGACCTATGCTATCTCCAAGCAGGAACATCACTCTGGAAGGGCATGGTGGAACAAAGCTGCTTACCTCATGTTGTCTAGGAAGTAGCACCCAGGAAACACTGTCAGAGAAAGACACACATCCAGAGTCAACCCTTTAATGAGCAGCATCTAATTGGACTCCACCTTCTAACACTGCTGTCAGCTATTAATTCAATGATGAGGGCCAGTGAGATAGCTCAGAGGATTGAATGCCTGCTTAGGCAAGCTCAGGGACCGGGGTTTGATCCCTGGCACCACATGCTGTGCAGGTCCCACCCCTGGGTACACTGTTCAGGGTACCAGGACCAGCTGTGGTGGTACTCGCCTATAATTCCAGCAGTGGGGAGGCTGAAAACAGGAGGATTATGAGTCCAAACTGTGTAGTGAGACCCTGTACCAAATATATAAATCCCTGTTGAATACAGCACCCCAATAATTCATTATTCTTCACCTGATCACTTAATGAAGCTGATAATTGAGCTTAACTTTTATGTTTCCTATCATTTTTCTATGCTTTTTGTTGTTTATCTATTTTAATCTCCAGTATATACTGTTGCATATTCATTTTGCTCTACTTTTTTGTGGATGTATGATTTTGTAGCAAATAAAATGAATTCATAGTTAAGGTCTTTTCTTTAATACAGGCATTAGTTACTATACAACTTCTTATAAGCAATTATTTAAATGATGCTCAAAATTTAATGTCTTGGGCCAACCAAACAGCTCAGCAGATTAAAATGCCTGGTAAGGCAGACGCAGGGACCAAGGTTTGATCCCCCACATCTCAGTGTGCTCCTGAGACGGTGATAGAGATTGGGTATGGTGGCACCCACCTGAGATCCCAGCCCTTGGGAGAATGAAGACAGGTGGATCACTATGAGTCTGATCTACATAGTGAGATCCTGTAGAATCTCTGGAACCTATCTTAAAATTAAAAACAAATAATGTCTTATGTTTTCAACTTTATTTTCCTCAAACTATTTCATAGATTTCTCACTGATAAATTAAAAGGGCCAGCCACATAGCTCAGCAGACTAAAGGGCCTGCTTAGGCAGAGAGGGGCAGCCAGGGCCCAGTGCCTGGTGTGCAGTGCTGATCCCATCCCCTGGGTGTGCTGAGATGGCCACCGAGACTGGGTGTGATGGTGCATGCCTTCGATGCCAGCTCTTCGGATACTGAAAAGAAGGGGATTACCACGAGTCCAATCTGTGTATTCAGACCCTGGAGACTAAATACAAATAAATAAATAGTTAATTAATTGAAATATATTATTTAATTTCTAAATTTTGAAAATTCCCAAGATACCTTTTTTTTTTTTTTAATGTACATAGAACAGCGTCTACAGGGTCTCATTACACAAACTGTAATGGATTACTTCTAGCAATCCTCTTGTTTTCAGCTTCCTGAGTGCTGGGATTACAGGTGTGTGCCACCATACCCCATTTCAATCAACTTCTCAGTATGCCTCGGGGTCGGGGTCAGCGGGAAAGGTGGGGATGGAATGCCACCGGTCCCTGCAACTGATTACGCAGGCACTTTCATCTTCCGAGTTATCTTGCCTGCCCAAGATATCTTGTCATTATTATTTTCTGAATTAACAACATGGACTCAGAGAACATAATCTGAATTTTTCCAACTGTTCTAAATTGATTAAGAAATGATTTTTGGCCCATGATATGCATTATTTTAAATGATGTAAGTAAATGTAAAAATATGTTCTGCTAAATTTTGGAGTTTTTATACAGATATGAATTAAGTAAATTTGATTTGCTACATGTTTTTTTTTTAATTTTAGGGAAGGGTCTATACGTTGTTCAGGGTCTCACTACTAGATCTAGATCGAATCATAGTGATTCACCTTGTGTTCAGCCTCCCCAGAGCTGGGATTACCGGTGCGTGACACTATGCCCAATCTATTGCTTTCTGAGCATGCCCTGGGGGCAGGGCTGGCACTGCAAGGCAGGGGATCAAACCCCCAGCCCCTGCGTCTGCTTGCAGGTGCTCTGTTCTGCTGAGCTATTTTGCTGGCCCTTATATTTGTGTTTTTCATAGTTTCCAAATTTCTCTGTGTATGCCCACAATTATAGATCTCAGGTATGGTGGCTGATACATTGTGTCACCTTGAGATGGGAAGTGTGGCTGGATCAGCTTGTGGTTTCCACATCCTGGGGCATGGAGTCCCTTCCCTAGGGCAGAGAGGACCCACTCCAGACAGAATACTCAGCACACATGCACATCACCTGAGGAATGGATGAAAAGGATGTGGTGTTCTTATACAATGGAGTACCTACTCATATACAAAAATAAATAAATAAACTCAAAGCTTTCATAGATAAGTGGATGTAACTTAAAGCTATACTCATAAATGAAATGAAGCAGACCACATGTGTAAATATGGTATTATCTCCCTAGTTTAAGAATCAAAAGAAGAAATAAATATTGAAAGATATAACACAGTTATATGGAAAGAGAGAACGTAAGGATTAAACAGTGGAGAGAAAAGAGAAAAGTTAGGAAACACGGCAGGGACAACATCATACATTTATATACACAAGATTGTTAAGGCAATGACCCTAAAAATCTTCATCAGATTTTTGAAACTGCTAATTAATTGGTGGAATTCTCACCCTGACTAACTCTATATGCTGATATTGTGAATTAAGTAACTACATTGTGGACAGCAATGTTTAACACTAAAACCTTGCAGAAAACACCTGTCATTTTGTTCTTCTAAATGTGTACTGCTTCTGATGTCATATAAATTATTGCTATGCTCTCTTTAAATTAAATGTTTGTGAACAAAGAAAAAGCTAATAAAAATAAATGAGAGATAAGGAAAACAACGTGTAATGGGATTGTTCTGTTGCAATGCTGTATATGGCTTGAGTTCCAAATTTCTGTGTAAAAACTGTGTAATTTTTTAACATTTTATAGGGATTTAAATTTTTAGAATATCTATGCTTGTTGGAAAATAACACTTCCATTTTATGTCTAAGTTTTATGTCTAAGTTATGTGATATTCAGACAGTGATGTGAAGAGTAACTGCCTCTGTTACAGTATAATAATATCATTAAGCTTCTCTTTTGAATGTTTAAAACTAATGTTTGCAGACAAAAATTTAGAGAGATAGATGGGCTAAAAAGATAGCCAATATTTTGATCTCAGACCTTCAAGGTCAGTGAAGACTCGGGACACAAAGAATCTCTGCTGTGACATCCTGTAACTCAGTGATTTCCTAAATTTTCTGAACAAATAGATTATTGAGCCACAGAGGAAAGTGATCAATGATGCACTGTGTGCCTAAGGAGAGTCACCTAGAGAGAAAATATTCTCTCAGGCTTTCACAGAGAGTAAACTGGTCAAGCAATGGTTGTGACTCACCCAGAAGGCTAACACTGACAAATGATCTACAAACTGCTATGCAGGGTTTCAGGGTAAGTCCTGAGGGGATTTGATTGACCTTGTCAGATACAAAAGTCACATTTTTAGTTATATGAGTCTTGTTTTATCTTGGTCATTTTTTTTGGCAATGGGGATTGAACTCAGGACCTCACACCTTTTTTAGTGGTTATTTGTTTTTTATTCCATAATTTTATTGAAGAACAAATATCAATGAGACAGATTCAAATCAAATTAGTAGAAAAGATTCAACAATTAATACATTGCATATTGTTTTCTTAGTGATAGTGTCTCACAAGTAAAAGTTTTCTTTTTCTTTTTGTTTTTTGCGGGGGGAGGTAATAAATGAAGGACCCCATGCTTCCCAAGCAAGTGCTTACTCCACTGAGGTATCTCCACACTCCACTGAGATATCTCCAGAGCCCCTTTATCTTGGTCTTAACCATCCAGCAAAAAATTATAATCACAAGATATAAAAAGTAAAGGTACATTAATATGGTTTGCTGTGAAAGGCTCAAGTCAACAACTTCTG
>PVKA01052241.1:0-11769 GCA_004027165.1 Ctenomys sociabilis | reverse complement strand
TTTTATGGTACCAGAGATTGAACTCAGGACCTTGAGCTTGCCAGGCCAGTGCTTATTCTACTGAGCCATCTCCTGGGCCCAACACAGCGAGACCTTGCTACAAAACAAAGCAAACAAAACAAAGCACTTCTCAGAAGTACAAACGGCCAAGAATTACATGAAGAAATATTCAATATCTCTGGCCACTAGAGAAATGAAGAATAAAACAACACTGAGGGGCTGGGGAGATGGCTCAGTGGAGTAAGTGCTTCCCTGATAAGTGCAAGGGCCTGAGTTCAATCCTCAGTTCAGCCAAAAAAAAAAAAAAAAAAAAAAAAAAAAAAAAAAAAAAAAAAAAAAAAAAAAAAAAAAAAAAAAAAAAAAAAAAGAAAGAAAAAGAAAAAGAAAAAGAAAAGAAAAGAAAGAATAAAACAAGACCGAGATTCCATCTGACTCCAGAAAAGAATGACTATCATCAAGAAATCAAATAATAACAAATGCTGGTGTAGCTGCAGGGAGAAAGAAACCCTTGTACAGTGTTGATGGGAATGTGAACTGGTACAACCACTGTAGAAATCGACATGGAGATTCCTTAAAAAGCTAAAAATAGAAATTCCATTTGATCCGGCTGTTCCCCTTCCCGGTATCTTTCTGAAAGAGTTCAAGTTCATCATCCTGTAGCGATCCACGCAAACCCCCGTCTGTGGAAGCACAGCTCAGAAGAGATGAATCTTGGAAGCAGCCCGTATCCACTCACAGATGAGTGGATAGAGAACATATCTATTCGCCGTGGAGTACTACTCTGCTGTAGAGAAGGCTAAATGAGTTGTTTGTACGGAAACAGTAATGTTGAGTGAGATAAATCAGACGCACAGGTTTAAATATCACATGGCTTCTCTTGGATGAGGAACTCAAACTATATACATGAAGAGCAGGAGCTACATACAGGTGATAGGAAACAGAGACACAGATCTTTTGAAAAAGGGAGAGGAGCCAAGGGATGGAAGAAGAGGGGGTGGTGGGAGGGGAGGAGGTGGGAAAAGAACTCAGGTGTGTTCTGCACGTGTCCCCACTCCTCATGATGCACGGGATTGTTATAGATGCAAACACAGCCTAATAAAAACAAAAATGTAAAGAAAATAATTTTTCTTTGGAGGCAGCAGCTGCCTAGAAGGTCTAGTCCAGTTTAGTGACTCTTTCCTGACAGAGAGCTCACGCCCTCCCTGGACTGCCAGGCCCTGGGGACACTAGATGAAAGAGGCAAGGTTCCTGCCCTCCTCGCTAGTCAGACTGGAGTCTCTCCTGGAAGACAGCTGGGAACAGAAGCCTCTGGGTGCCAGGACAAGCAGCCTTCCTCCTGCTTCATGTCTGCTAACTGCCTGAGTGCAGAGCAGGGGGTGCAGCCTTCAGGGAGCCTCTGCTGCGTGCCTGGGCTCAGACAGGCTCTTCTTCCGGGCTCCCAGATCCTCCCCCAGCACTCCCCAAGAGCTCGTGGCTGGAGCCCCCGGGTGGGACGGTGCTGAGCAGCTGAGCAGCTGAGCTGAGGCAACGCCTTTCCTAGGGTGTCACCTACCCTCTGTCCACCTGAACCTTCCTTGCTGCCCCCCCTGGACACTGTGTCTAAGACCAGTGGGCTCAAATGAGGAGAGACCCCAAGCAGTTCGGATGTGGAGGTATCCTGGGAGCCCGTTCCTTGAACGGCCATTTCACAGGAGTCCACCCCTGCCATGCCTGGCACACAAAAGCACCCCACGTACCTGTGCTGAAGGAAGCAAGTTGCCCCAAGGAAAAATCCTGCCAGTCTGTACCTACTTAATTCTCACTTGCCCTTTAGCATTCTAAGACCCCTAACATTTTTTGTGGTACTAGAGATTAAACCCAGAGCCCTCATAACTGAGGTGCATCTTCACAACAATAGGCTCAGTAGAACAAAAAAGAGTTCAATCCCTCGGTTTCACAAAACAAACAAACAAACCCAGCAAACTTTCTTTTACGATAAGATCTTGCTAAGTTGTTCAGAATGACCTGGAACTTGAGATCCTCCTGCCTCAGCCTCCTACATGCTTGGGATTATAGGTGTGTACCATCACATCTGGCCACTCTTTTAAGGTCTTCAGAAAACTTTGGCAGTGGCTCCTGTATCCATTATCCGGCTGTCTCCTTCAGGATGGGGGCTTTTGTTCCTCAGTTAAGAGAACTGAAGTTGATGCTCAGGGTTGAGTCTCCCTGGGGAAATGTCCTGGCTAAAGAGGCTTCCTGGGACATTGACTCATCCATGGGAGTGGGGGAGGAGGGGTAACAAAGGCCCAGACCCCTTCCTTAACCCAGAACAAATCTGAAGGATTGTCTCTTCAGGGCTCTGGGTGAGGTTGGTTGAGACATACATTGACTGACTGATCGACTGACTGGTTGACTGGTTTTTGAGACAAGGTTGTCCCCATTTAGTTCAGACTCAGCTTGAACTCAGTATGTAGCCTATCCCAGCCCTGGATTTGCAGTGACTCTCCTGCCTCAGCCTCTTCAGTGCTGGAATTATATGTGTGCGCCACCACATGTGGCTGGCTGGGACCTTTATTTTAATTGCAAAGCAGTTCTCTTTCTGTCTGCCCCTCATCCTCCCGGTGCTGAACACAAGCCCACTTCCCAAGAAATTTTCCTAGCCAGCGACACTGGCCTTGACCTCGCAGGCCGGGGTGGACTCTTTGATTCTTGCTCTTCCACAGCAGGCGTCTCCCTGCACATCTTGCGTCTCCTCGCGCTGCCTGGCAGTGTCTGCCTCTTCCATCGGCTGCCAGGGGCATAGGGGTGGGAGCCAGATCTGGATTCTGTCACCACTGCATTCCGCCCCACTGGCACGTGGTCGGGAAATATTTGTTGAGTGAACAAACAATGCTGTGAGCCATCTAATCTGATTCCTTAGGAGGCCATGGATTGCACCCAGGGCTGCAGTGTCTCATTCTTTCATTCAGTAAATATTTACAGAGACGTTGGATTCCCAACCTCCCAGGATCCAAATAATTCCAGATGGCTCCAAGATGTTTGTATGTAAGAAAATAAAAACAAAAAGTTTTAGGAAAGAAGATGAGTAAGTTTTAGAAAAGAAGTGTGGGACAGTAAGTACCTTTGTAAGCATGATATGCAAAACCACATATGGCCACATAAAAATTTTAAGTTTTTATGACAAAGACAAATTTTTTTTTAAAAAAAACAAGCCAACAAGGAATATTTGTTAACAATAATCAAGAACTTTATTTATTTGTATTGGGAATGAAACTCAGGATCTTGCACTTGTCAGGCAGGTGCTCATATCACTGAGGTATACCCCTGGCCCCAAGAAATTAATTTATTTAACTTACTGAGAGCTGCTGGGTGAGGAAGCATGTGCCTGAATCCCAGCATCAGGAAGCTGAAGCAGGAGGGTTGCCACAAGTTTGAGGCCAGCCAGGGCTATATAGTGAGTTGAAGGCCAGCCTGAATATCTCAAGAAAAAAAAAAAAAAAAAAAAGCAAAAGTAAACCACACCAAGAACTCTTCCATTATCAAGAAAGAAAGAAAGATGGATGGCCAGACATGGTAGTCGTGATGCATACCTGTAATTACATCATTCAGGAGGCTGAGGCAGGAGGATTGATAGTGCAAGGATAGCCTGAGCTACACAGTGAGACTCCGACAGAAAGAAAGAGCGAGAGAAAGAAAGAAGAGAGAGGCTGGGGAGATAGCTCAGTGGAATAAGTGCTTGCCTGGCAAGCACAAAGTCCTGAGTTCAATCCCTGGTACCACCAAAAAAAAAAAAAAAAAGAAAAAAAAAAAAGAAAAAACAAAAAGAAAAGAAAGAAAGAAAACTGAGAGGGCCAGGGAGATGGCACAGTAGAATAAATGCTTGCATAGCAAGCACGGGGGCTTGAGTTCAATCCCTGGGTCCTCAAAAAGAAAAGAAAGAGAGAAAACCGAACAGGAGTCCTGGGATTATACCCTGCCCAATCATTTGTATTGGGAATCAAACTCAGGACCTTGCACTTGTCAGGCAGGTGCTCATGCCACTGAGGTATATCCCTGACCCCAATAAGTTAATTTATTTAACATACTGAGAGCCGCTGGGTTTTATTCCCAGTACAACTTCTGAGACAGAGTCTTACTAAGTCACTAAATTGCCCAGGCTGGGCCTAAATTTGGCATCCTCCTGCCTCAGCCCTCTTTTAAAATAATCTTCCCACAAAAAATAAGAAAAGCTCTAGGAGAACTACATCAATTCCTATTGGGAAGAGTTCTCTCAATAACCTAATTATTTCCCTCTTAGAAGCTCCACACCACCTTCTAGCATTGCCATCTTAGGACCAAGCTTCTAACACGCGTGCGTGTCCCGGGGACTCACATGTCATGCCCAAGCCATAGTGCTCTGTGTCAGCTTGGGAGCACAGCGGGCTGGTCTAAACTGAAAGTAGAGGATGGGAAGGCAGAAAGAAGGGGAACTGGGGATTTCCAACCACGTCCTGGCAGTCTTGAAGCAATCCCAGGGGATTTCAGTTTGTTTGTTTATTTATTTATTTATACATACCAGGGATCAAACTCAGGACCTTGTATTTGCCAGGCAAGTACTTATTCCACTGATCCATCACCCAGCTCCAGGGTTATGGTTTTGTTCTTTGACTTTTTTGAGACAGGGTTTCCCTGTGTAGTTCAGCCTGTCCCTTAAACTCACTATGTAGCCCAGGCTAGCCTCAAACTCATGGTGATCCTCCTGCCTCAGCCTCCTGAGTGCTGGGATTATAGGCATGCACTACCACCATGGTCTACGATTTTGTTCCTGGTTAGTTTCTATAGACTGTGGATGAGTCTTATTTTTTTTGTTGTTGTTGTTTTGTTTTGTGGAAGTACTGGGGATTGTCAGGACATTCACACTGAATCACACCCCCAATGCTTTTATTTATTATTTATTTTTTAAATTTTTGAGGCAGGATCTTGCTAAATTGATAAATTACCTGGGCTTTTTACAAATAGTTTTTCTTTTGGGGGGGCAGAACTGGGGATTGAACTCAGGCCCCTGTGCTTGCCAGGCAAGTGCTTATTCCACTGAGCCATCTCCCCAGCCCCTTCCTGGGCTTTTTGATATTTTATTTATTTATTTAGTAGTATCAGGGATCGAACTCAGAATGTTATGCTTACCAAGTAGGTGTTTATGCTGCTGAGCTATCTCCCTGGCCCTTGATATTTTAAAAATGTATTTATTTATTTATTTTTAGGTAGGGTCTTGTTGTGTAGTTCGTGTTGGCCTTGAACTTACTATGTAACCCAGGCAGGCCTCAGACTGGTAGAGATCTTCCTGCCTCAGCCTTAGGATTGTGAACATGTACCACCACTACTGGAAATAACTGATGCTATCACAAGGAGTCTGCATGCTCTGAATTCAGGGCTGGGAAGTTTGTCTTCTAAATCCCTGTGACGACCTACTCAGGCAATTTGCAATGAGAACTCCGTAGCTTGAGGCTCCGAGAGTGTAAATTTATTTTTATTTTTATTTGTATATTTTGAGAGTGTAAATTTAATTTTTTTTTTGACGGAACTGGGGATTGAACTCAGGCCCTTGTGCTTGCCAGGGAAGCACTTATTCCACTAAGCCATCTCCCAGCCCCATAGAGTATAAATTTAATAGGAAAGGAAGTTTCTTTGAAAAGACCCATCAGGACATCATGTGTACATTGGGAAATCCACTCCTGCAAAAAAGTATAACAACATTCTTAAATTATTGAGTTCATTTTGCTATGCGGCATTTGCAAGTTCTTTACTCAGCAATGATTTATTTAGGACCTGCTGTGCACCACGAACTGTTCTAAGCACAGGGGTACAGAAAGGGGGAGGATGGTTGGATAAACAAGGAAACAAAGCCATAAACCAACCGTTGGCTGACAAAGTGACAAGGCTGGAGGAGGAAATAAACAGGGCAGTGTGACACAGTGACGGAGGAGGGTGAGGCTGACTGCTTTCAAAGCTTGATTAGCGAAGGCCTCTCTGTGGAGGGGACACTTAGCTAAGAGCTGAAGCATGAAGAAACGCTGTGTTTTTTAGTTGGGGTCCGCCTGAGAGGAAGGAGCCTTCCATGCAGAAAAAAGACCCCGGGCCGGGCTGGTGGGGCAATCTAGAGGGTAGGGGTAAGCAGGGGAGGCCAAGCAGTGGTGGGCGGAGGAAGAGGAAAGCAGAGACATTTGGGCCTGGAAGGCAGGAGAGCTGTCTCTCAGATTTGGAAGGCAGAGCCCCTCGTGGCTTTGGAAAGATGAATATCACAGAAGAGTCATCCAGCCGAGCCCAGCAGGCTGGTGGCTGGCCTGTGCATTCTTCTGAGAAGCGCGGCTGTGGTGGGTGCAGAGAAACAGGGGCCACTGGGCGGGGGGCTGGGGACAGGGCAGGTGCGCAGGCCGGCTGCCCTAGTAAGATGCACGCTGTGCCCATTCAGGTCCCTTCCCAGCCCTGGGGCACTGACCCTCCTGCTGGGGCACTTTAAGAGGGCTTGGCCAAGGGAAGTCCCAGTAGGGGAGCTGCAGCTGGGCAGGCAGGTGGACAGGCCATTCATCCTGGTCCAGCTTCAGGGCTGCTCCTGGCAGGGGAGGTCACCAACGCCATGGAAGACGGGGCAGCTGCGGGGTCTCCAGTCCTTCCGCCATTGCTTCCTCTGGTGCCTTGACATTCTCATCTCCTTAGTTTCAGCTACTTTCTTGATGGCCATGGGAATTTCCATGATTTCTGATTCTAACCAGGACACATTCCAGCTGGTGGAGTTCTCCTTCCTTCCCTCCCTCCTTCCCTCCCTCCCCCTTCCCTCCTTCCCTCCCTCCCTCCTTCCCTCCCTCCCTCCTTCTCTCCCTCCCTCCCTTTTTCCCTTCCTTCCTCACAAATGGAGATGCTAGAACCACTCTGGTGCCCATGAGAATCTCAGGACAAGGCAGGAAATGCAGTGTCGTGCTAGGATGGAAGCTCTGAGTCTCCTTGAGAGGATGGGGTCCAGAGCCCAAGCCCAGCTGGTGGCTGACTCACACAGGTCACCTGTTCTGTGAGCCAGGGAATCAGACTCAAGGGCAGAGAGGCAGAGGCAGGTGGGCTGGGTCAAGGAGAAACTGAGTGGGGAGGTGGCGTGGCTTGTGGAGAGGGAAGAAGGTATAGACACAGCCATCCAGGAGAACAGGAAGCGGAACTTTCTAGGAAAGGCCGGTAGGCTGCCAGGCAGGAGGCTGCCAATTTGAGGTTTGTGGTCATGATGCGAAAGGGCATCCCATCTGCAGGGCTGTGTGTTTTTCTCTAGCCTCTTCCAGCTGCTCCTGGCCAGGTCTGGAGAGTGCAGCAGCTGGTGTGGGCGAGTGTTGAGAGTTAGCTGGGTTCCTAGGGCGGAAAGAGGGTTGGCTTATTGACTGTTGGCCTGGGAGTGATAGTTAAGATCGTTTTTCCTGTATGTTGTGGTACACACCCATAGTCCCAGCTACTAAGGAGACCGAGGCAGAAGGATCCCTTTTGAGCCAGGAGTACAGACCAGTCTGGGTGTGGATTTATGCAGGGTAGGGAGGGGCAGAAGGATTTGAGTGACTGCCAGTGACAGCTGTGATAACAAAATTGGCTTTCGACTGGCAAGGACTTTCCAAGTGAATGAAAGATTTGGACGGACACTGTGAAAAACCAGGTTCCCACAAGACTTCCCGGACCCTGCAGGCGCAGTTTCTTTGTACAGCTCCCAGAGCATTTCCATCTCTTTCCAGGTTGCCTGAAGAAGCCCCTGACGATTTGGGGGTGGTCTTCAGTTTCAGGGTGGAGAAGGGTTCTGGATGGAGCAGCTATGAGTCACATAGGAGTCACTGTCCCCCGAAGAAGCCCTGGCTTCTCCTCTAGTAACATGCCCTCTGTCATCGGAGCATTCAAACTCGCTTCAGAAAATGCTTTACTGCTCTACTTGCTGACCCCTCTCAGCCACCGTGGAAGCAGGGTTAAGGCGCTCACTGCTACAGATGAGGAGATGGGGCCTCAGAGAAGGAAAACATAGCCATGGTAATGCAGGGGCTCCTGATGCAAGGAGATTGACCTTCCAGCTAGGGAGACAGGTAGAGGGAAATAAAAGATAAAGTCCGTGTGCAAAACTCACTTAGCCGGGTGTGGTGGGGCACAGCTCTAATCCTAGCTACTTGGGAGGCTGAGGCAGAAAGATTGTAAACTTCAGGCTAGACTGAGCAATACAGTGAGCTCCTGTCTCAAAAAAAAAAAAAAGAATAAATAAATAAAAATTAAGAGACAGACAGCCTGGGGATATAGTTTAGTGGTACAGTGATTACCTACCATGTATGAAGACCTGAGGAAGAGGAAGGGGGGAGGAGAGGGATGAGGAAGGAGAAAGGGAGGAGGGGGATGGGGAAAAGAGGAGGGGAGGAGGGAGAGGAGGAGGAGGGAGAGGGGGAGAATAAAAGAAGCCAGCCATGGTGTGCCTCCCTGTAATCCCATCACCCTGGGAGCCTGAGGTAGGAGGATCACTGATACCAGCCGGGGCAGTTCAGGGATTCAGCAAGACTCTGTATCAAAATTAAAAAAAATAAATAAATAAAACAAGGGATTGGGAACGTACTTCAGTGAGCAGGTCCTGGATTCAATCTGTAGTACCAGTAAAAGAAGAAAGAAGGAAGGAAAGTTCAGGCCCAGCCTGGGCAGTTTAGCAATTGCATGAGATCCTATCTCAGGGTAAAATTTTTAAAAAGAACTGGGACTGTACTCAGTGTGAGGGCTCTGTGAATCTCAGGGCTGAGAGGGGGCCAGGAGATGGCCTTGGGGGGCCACGCCCCCTGGTGCTCCATCCAACTGTGGGTAGCATTTTTTTTTGGAAATTTGCTTTTTCATCAGACGCCTATTTTCTTTCCTCTGGTTTTTTTGAAACAAGGTCTTGCTGTGTAGTTTAGGCAGTCCCTGAATTTATTATGGAGCTCAGACAGGCCTCAAACTCAAGGCCATCCTCCTGCCTCCACCTTCTAAGTGCTGGAATTACAGGCATGTGCCTCTGTGTCCAGTTTTTCATCAGACTTTTAAACTGTGGAGTTAGCTCAGAACAGACTTGGGTGGCAGCTAATCTTAGAAAGGCCGATCAGGCCCAGCATGAAAGTGCCTGTAGATCTGGATCAGAAATTTGCACTCCACTCTTGCAGAGGAAGCCCCATGGGGTTTTCCAGCTGAGGGTCAGCACAGGAAGGGCCTCCAGAAGGTGGCCAGGCTTACCGAAGGTGCCAGCAGGATGGCTTGTTTATAATTACAAACAAGTTGGCCCGCTATAGCCCTGGATTCTGTGTCCCTGGGCTCAACAAACCTCAGATCAAAAAAAATTTTTTTAAAATTGTGCCTGAACTGAACATGTCCGCACTGCGTGTGTGTGTGTGTGTGTGTGTGAGAGAGAGAGAGAGAGAGAGAGAGAGACAGACAGACAGACAGACAGACAGACAAATAGAAAAAGTGCGTCTCTCTAGGGTGACTACACGTTTCTTGGACGGTTGATTGCAGCTGGAGCCCCGGGAGGCCAGGCTCAGGCTGGAGGCCAGGCTCCGGCTGGAGGCCAGGCTCAGGCTGGAGGCCAGGCTCAGGCTGGAGGCCAGGCTCGCTCGGGCTGCGCTGCCCCGCTGGCCGCAGCCCTCCTAAGCTCTCCAGGCTCTTCCGGAGGGCGTGGCCACGCGCGGCTGCAGGTGCGGCTCGCCCTGCAGGGTCCGTACAGGTATTTAGAAGAGTGGAAATGGCAGGGCCAGCCCAACCCAGGGCCTTCCTCCCTGTCTTCCTCGGTGTCCACTCTGCCTCCACCTCCTCCGCTCTATTTTCCCCCTACGACCCGTGTTCTCCCGGCGGGGGTGGGGGTAGGGGTGAGGGAGGGATGGGAGGGTTGGGGGGCTATGGGCGCCCTGCTTCTGCGAATCTCCTTGCCTCCTGCTTCTTCAGGGCGCAGCAGGAGGGACCTTCCCAAACTTCTTTGTACTTCAGGGATCTGCGCTTGTGAAAGCGCTCTGAATTTGGGTCGAGTGAGAATTTGGCTGCATTGTAGAGAGTGACCGAGGTAGTCTGGCAGCTGGGCTCAAGGCTGGATTTACAAGCTCCCTGGCCATGCTGTCCTTTTGCGTTTTTTTTTAAGTTTAAAAAAAAGATTTTTAAAGTTGCTTGTTTGCTTTCAGAGAAAGGGTCTATGTACTTCAGCCTTGAACTGTGTAGTCCAGACTGCCTTTCAACTCAAGGGGATCCTCCTGCCTCAGCCTCCCAAGTGTTGTGCTGCTGCTCTTGCACCACAGCGGGAGAAACCAACGCTGAGGGGCTGGGGAGATGGTTCAGTAGAATAAGTGCTTGCCTGGCATGTAAAGTTTGGGGCCCGCAAGATGGCTCAGTGGAATAAGCACTTCCCTGGCAAGCACAAGGGTCCGAGTTCAATACCCCCCCACCCCCGTTCCGAAAAAACAAAAACAAACAAACAAACAAAAAACAATGCTGAGAAAAACCCAAGCTTCCTTCCCAGGTGCTAGTTACTGCCCTGCCCAGCTGCCCTAGGTCATCCCCAAGCCCTGCTCTTTTCTCTCTCATCCTGCTGTTATACTGGGTCTGTCCCTGGAGTGTGCCAAGTTGTTCCAGCCACCGGACCTTGGCACATGACATCCCCAAGCCTGGCAGGGCCCCTTGCCGGCTCTCCACGTGGCTTGCTCTGTTCTTTACATCGATCAACCAGTCACAAAAGGCTTCTCTGACCACCCCGTAGGATGGAGGACTTGATGACTTGACCCCTTGGGGACTACCAGGAAACCCCCCTTCTTCATGAAACTCATCACTTCTGATTTTATTTTGGTCACACCGAGGGCTTAGTTTCCTGCCTTCCTCCTCAGCTGTCTTTCTCATGGGGAAGACTTGCTCCCCTTCCGTCGGAGCCCGGCCCAGGCTCTGGCGCAGGGCAGGCCCCTTTCTCACACCCGGTTAGGTCCATGCTTGGATGCCCTCCCACTGCTGCCTCAGCGCTCAGAAGCCAGGGGGAACTCAAGGGAGGTGCCCCAGACGGGGGTGGGGAGGGAGGATCTGGCATTGAACTGAGGCACCGCAGAAATGATGGCCAACCTGAGGCTCAGCAGGTTGTAGATTCTTCTTGGAAGAAGAGACTTGTCTGGAAAGTGGGGAAGAAACGCATATAAGAATAGTACTAATTAGTTTAATATGTTGAATCCTTGTTTTATGATCTTCGCTTTACCTCAGTGTAGGGTCATCCGCACAGCATATCATCTGTGTTTTGCGAATGAGGAGATGCATCGGGAGACTCATCCGGGTATAATGACCTGCTCAAGGTCATACAGCCATTCAGAGACAGTTGGCAACTCCATGCCCTAAAACAGCTGGAGCCAAAGTTGTAAATGTCACACTCCCTGTCCCTATCCCAGCTTTCTGCTGGGACACATGACGACACACTGGGCATTCGGCTTGCTTATCTGGCCTCTCTTACTGACACATAAATTCCCCATAGGTAATGATCTTGGTTTTGTTAATGCTGCTTTCCAGAGCCCTGTACAGCGCTGCACAAAAGTGAACCCTAAATGAAAGCTGGGGGTGGTTGCATGTGCCTGTAGTCCAAACTCTCGGAGGCTGAGGCAGGAGGTTCACCATGAGTTCAAGTCCAGCCTGAGCTACATAGGAAAATCTTGTCTCAAAAAACCAAACCAAACCCCAGAACTAAAACACCAAATGAATACTTACTGAATCTCAAAAGAATGAGTGAAAGCTTTAAATCTTCCAAGTTCTTTACTTTTTTTTTTTTTCTTTTTG
>PVKA01052240.1:0-11817 GCA_004027165.1 Ctenomys sociabilis | reverse complement strand
GTATCTGTTATTTCATTTGTTGCAGCTGAGCTAGTGTCCTCTGCCTTTCCTGATGGACTCGAGGTCTGGGATTGCATTTTTCCCCTTCTCTTTGTCATTTTGTATAGCACTGATCTTTGACCTTTGGTGTAGAACTTTGGTGCAGCTATAACCTTAGCTTGTTATGAGATTCGGGTGCCAGTCTATTAAGTTTGAGATTGTCCAGGTATGCCTATCCTGGGTCTAGCTGTTGTGTTCAGTTCCTTTTTTTGCTGCAGCTCCTTTGGTTCCGCTATGTTGGTTCCCGGGGTCAGCCCTCCTGTGTCAGGCAGGTCGTTCCCCAGGTTGGTGGGCCTGGGCTTTGGTGGGTTTTCTGGGCTCACAAAAGGATAGTGGATGATCTTATTTACTGAGTTGGCTGTACTGAGCCGGCCAGCTTGTGCTGGGTCCGGGTCTACAGGCCGTAAATCAAGAAGGCTATGAAAGGTCCCTCTGGTGCAGTGGGCCTGGAGCCCTCACTTATAGGCCTGGCTGTGTTGGATTTTGGTCCATAGCGTGGGACCATGGATTGCTGAGAAATGTCCCTCCGGTGTGGCAGGCTAGGAGTTCTCACTCCAGGCCGACCTGCACTGGGTCTGGGGCTGTGGTGTGGGACCAGTAATCACCTGGAAGTGTTTCTCTGGCACAGTGTGCCTGGAGCTGTCACTGGGCCACATGAGGTGACGGGCAGCTTAATCCCTGGGAAATGTATCTCAGGCACACCGGGCCTGAGGTTCTACACTCACTGACCTTTGATGCCCAGAGAATCAGGGAAATTCCCACTCAATCAGTGGGCTTTAGGTCAGGGGTTCCGGGGAGGTGTTGGTGAGTGGGACCTGAGGTTTCAGGTCAGTCACTGGCTTGGAGGGGTTGGGGACAGGGATCCGCATAGCGCGTGTGGGAAGAAGCTAAAGGCTCTCCCTCAGACTCACCACCCTCTCACTGATCTGGGAAGCCTGGTGAGTCCTGTAAATTCGCTCTCACTGGGAGAGCTTGGCGCGGGATCCAGGAGGCCGCTGCAGTCAGCCACTGTCTCAGGCTGGTCTCTGGGGCTGGGCAGGCGCGGAGGGGATGGAGCAGGATGGCGGAGTGGGCCGCGCTGTCTCTGCCCGGTCCCAGGGGCTGGGCGGGGGCGGGCGGGATGGAGCAGGACGGCGGAGTCGGCTGCGCTGTCTCTGGCCGGTCTCAGGGGCTGGGCGGTGATAGGCGGGATGGAGCAGGATGGCGGAGTCGGCCGCGCTGTCTCTGCCCAGTCTCAGGGGCTCGCATTATTTTATAAGTTATACTTAGGAATATTCCAGGGCTTGCAGGTTAGCTCAGTTGTTTAAAGTGTCTGCTTGGGCAAACTCAGTCAGGTTCAGGGGAACGCAGTTCGATTCCTAGCTCCACAAGTTGCACAGACCAGCCACTAAGAGAGCCTGAGCTAGCAAAACAAATCCTTCTACAATTAAAAAACCATATATATATCCCTACATCTGAGATAGCCTCTCTGCACTGTGCAGTACAGTATAGGAGGAGTGCCAGGGAGATAGCTCAAGAGCATAAGCAAGTGGCTGCATTATGCTGTACTTAACTGCTTACCAGTTGAATTAGGTAAATTTGCATATCTTTAAATTAATGTTTATAAAATATCAGGAAATAGAAAAATGACAGTTTTATCAAATTTGTTCCATAATTTTTCTCTATGTGGTATATTTTAAAAGTGTACACAGTGCAACACTACCATCAAGATTGCAGCATCTAGTCATTTTCTGAATTCTTTTTGCATTATTGTCTTTCTTTGAGCAACACACTGCATTGTCAAGTTGGCCTCTTCTTTTTCTCTATCGGTAGTATGATTGTAACAAAATGTTCATGCAGGGGGCTGCCCTGATGGCTCAGTGGACTAAAGCGCCTGCTCAGGCAGAGTGCAGCAGAGGGGTTCAATCCCTGGCCAGCCGTGCCGGCCCTGCCTGCAGGATGTGCTGAGATGGTGATGGAGACTGGACATGGCAGTGTATGCCTGTAATCCCAGCACTTGGGAGACTGAAAACAGGAGAATCACTATGAGACTCATCTACATAGTGAGAGATCCTGTAGACCATGTAGACCCTATACCAAACATAGAAAAAATTAAAAAACAAATAAAATGTCTATGCACTACATGTAATGGTGAGGATGCCCAAGATTGACATCCTCGTGGTATTTTTGTTATGCTTTATTTAACAATTATTTGATCTATTATTAAATAATAATCTAAATTGTGAATGAGAGATTTTTATAGATTGTAGCACAAAATAATAGGGTTTTTTTTACAAATAGAACAAATACAAATTATAAAAAATATTCAGAACTTATTATTTTATTTCACTAGAAAAGAATCTACATGAATACAATGTTCTAAAATTAAAAGTTATGCAGAAGTAATTGATATAAAACAAATAAGAGTACTTCTCCTACAAACAAGAGTTGGCTGGTTGAAATGGCTCCAGCTCAAGGGACACTTCGGATAGTCAGTACATTAAAAAATGTGCTGCCAAAGTGATACTTGGAGTAAACTATTAAATGATTGTGTCAGTTATTCTTCTCTTATTGCTGGGACAAATACCTGGCGCTCAAAATGAAGGAAGGAAAGATTTATTTAGCTCACAGTTACTGAAGGTTTCAGTCCGTACTGAGCTGGCTCCAAGGCAGAGGGGCACAGGGCAGAGGGCAGCAGCTCATGGCTGTGGAAGGCAGCAAAACAGCGAGTGCAAAAGGGAGGGGTAACAGCAACCGATGGCAACGGAGAGCAAGGCTGTCCCGTAAGTTGCATTCAGGCCACCTGCCCCAGGCCACATGTAGCACTCATACCCACAATCCCAGTGGATCATGAGTTAATCACAAGCCCTATAAGTCCACTCCATAACTGCACGAGGCATTGGGGAAGATAACTAGACACAAACCACTGCAATGCTTAAAGCAGGAAAGGTTCTATAGTCCGTAGCCTTGTTTGAATATAGATACTTCCTATTTCCAATTGCATTATGACCTCATTAAACTTATCCTAAAACTGAAGATATTGCCATACACCTAGCCTAGTGCTATAGATTGTATTTGAAATAACCCTCAAAGGCCATGTGTTAAAGGCTTCCTCTGGCCCGTGCTGCCGTGAAGAGGACACAGAACCTTTAGGAAGTGGAAGCCAAAGGAAAAAAAAAAATTAGGTTGCTGCAAGGAAGCCTTTGAAGGCAATTTTTTAGAGGCCTCGGTTCTCCTCTTCCTTTCTCTTTGCTTTCATCTACAGGTAAGCAGCCTCCTCTGCCCCAGGCTCCTACCATGAAGGTCTGCCCTAGGACTGGCCAGAATGAAGTGGGACCATGTGACCATGGACTGTGACCTCGAACACTGTGAGCCAAGGTAAGCCTTCTTCCTTACGAGGAGACTATGTCAGGGATTTTGGCCCAGTAACAGAAATCTAACACATCTTGAGAACAGCTTGACGCAGCGGCCCAGCACACTGTAATGTCGCTTGTCCTGATTGATTGTGGCCTGACTGGCAGCTGTAGTCCTGCCCTGCCCAGCAATGCAAGAGAGGGTGGCCCAGCATATCTGTAGCCTGGGTGAGGATACACATTCGTACCATCATAAAGATGAAAAGTTCTAAGCTAAACCGTTGTCAATCTGGCTAGCTGAGAAAATGAGTCATTGGCATTCATTCTAGCTGAATAGTACATGATCCATGGTGCTTTGCCTAATTGAGACACTGGGTGGCAGTACTTTTATGGGATCAGTATGCTTCATACTACAGTGAATAAATTCCATTTACTGACGATGAAACATGTCATCTATCCTCCGTCCATAACCTGTGTGTTCATCAGTCTGTGTTCAGTGTCACAACACACACATGCATATGAACACACACACACACAAAACAAAATAGAATGCCTGAAATATTTTAAATACAATTTTTAAAAGTCCCTTGCTTCACCTAGTTCTCACCTTTATATATTATTTCATTTATATTTCAATTTGTCTAATGTGCCCAGTGAGATAGAAATCTTAATTTTTTTGAATATATGATAGCACCCTCCCCTCGAAAAAATTATTTATTTGCTGTGCTAAGATACCATTTTTGTATTCCATCACCAGAAAGTGAGCTGCTCATTAAGTTGTTGCCAAAGACAGAAGACTGACACTTGGTGTCAAAGATGCACAAATGAAGTTGGAAATACGACATTCTTAGACTGGAGCTCTGGTTGCAGGCCAAATACAACAAGGGTGTTGATTCCTTTTATAGCTCCTAAGATTGAAAGAATACTTTCTTGCAGAGCTCTCAGAGTTACTAAAGGGTGGGCAGTGTACAACTAGCTTTCTCTGGAGAAAAGTATTGTATTTCTACAGATCGTGTTGGCACAAACAGAGTACAAATGAATAGTACAACGTGTACTACGTTGACCCATGCAGTATTTTTAATTCTTACTCAAACTTTGCAGTTAAGAAAAGAAGCCATGGTCAAGGGAATTGGGGGAGGGGGCACTCGTGTTTGCCACTTGTACCCCATGTCAGATTTGCTTCTTCTAAAGGTTTCAGTATTGCAAAGAAAGCTAAAAAATTCTTTCAAAAGTGTGTTTTTAAATCAGAACTTAAATTCTTAGGAGTATAATAAGAAGCCCTGCAGGATGTTGATAATAGCCCCAAGTTGAAATCAAGCTGAATGGCCAGCCTGAAAGGGTTGGTTTTTCAAACAATGCTTTGTCCGGCTGCCAGTCATGTTGCTGAAATGTGGCAGATGGTGGCCACATTCAGGGTGTGCTGGGCAAGTGAGTAAAGCAGATTATTCGGGAAGCTTGAGGTGTGAAAAATAGAGAAGAAAAGACAAAACGGGAAGTACAGCAAAATATCTATCTTGGCATTAAAACTATGCATGTTTTTTTTTTTTTTAAAAGAAGCGTAAAGATGCTTCTGAGCCTTGACATAGATGGGGTAAATACTTTTTCTTTCTGCTTTTCAATGTTAATGTTTAAAACTAATTTTTTTTTTAATTCAAAATACATACAAAGAACTCGTTTGTAAAGATGACATCATCTGTTAAAATGTTTGATTCTCACTGTAAATTCGAATGTTTTTTCCTCTTTCCTGGAAGTAATTCTCATTATTTCCACCCAGGTCTTTCCCCTGAAATATATTATAAATATGTCATAAAATATGCACTTATAGAAGGCAATAATATTAGCTTGTTGGTCTTGAAACTATGGTACCAAATTACATGCTTCATTCAGGGGTTTATTTTCATTCATACACTTTTGTTTGGGGTTGTTTTCCTGTCTGGTTCATTAAAATTAGGCCACGAGGCACAGCTTCACATAGGTCATATGTTTCCCTGTGAAGCTGCTGGTGAATAATTTTGCAGTTCTGTTTATGGAATGGTCCCTAATTTTCTCACTAATGTGAGATGCTACGTTTTCATTCCCATGTATGTCTGTGGCAGGACTTTCTGATCCACTGGGCTTCCGAGTCCAAGCTTATTGTAATTATCAAAGCTTTATAATTTCCTTCTGACACCTAGTAGAACAGTTTATTCTTTCTCAAACTTATTGGCACATTCTTCCATATAAGCTGTATAATTAGCTTATCCAGCACAGTTAACAATGTTGAGACTTCAATTAGTATTACATAGGATTACATTGCATTCAGAGATTAATATCAGGCATACTAAGAGCATTACAATATTGTGCCTATAAGAGTGGCTTCGTCCTCCGCTGCCTTTCTCCAACTGGCGGGAGAATCTTCCTGCTATCGTCTGCCTCAGCCCACAGTGGTTTGGAGACCAAACGCCATGCCTTCAATTAAGTTGCAGAGTTCTGATGGAGAGATATTTGAAGTTGATGTTGCAATTGCCAAACAGTCTGTGATGATCAAGACCATTTTGGAAGATGGACGATGAAGGAGATGATGATCCAGTTCCTCTATCAAATGTTAATGCAGCAATATTAAAAAAGGTCACTCAGAGATGCGCCCACCGCTAGGATGACCCTCCCTCTACTGAGGGTGATGAGAACAAAGAAAAGCGAACAGATGACATTCCTATTTGGGACCAAGAATTCCTGAAAGTTAATCAAGGAACCCTATTTGAACTTATTCTGGCAGCAAACTACCTAGATATCAAAGGCTTACTTGATGTTACATGTAAGACTGTTGCCAATATGATCAAGGGGAAGATTCCTGAGGAGATTCGCAAGACTTTTAATATCAAAATGACTTTACTGAAGAGAAGGAAGCCCAGGTATGCAAGGAGAACCAGTGGTGTGAAGAGAAGTGAAATGTTGTGCCTGACACTGTAACACTATAAGGATTGTTCCAAATGCTAGTTGCACTGCTCTGTTTATAATTGTTAATATTAGACAAACAATAGACAAATGCAGCAGAAAAACAATTGCATTGGCATAATATTGTCCTCATTGCATGTGTAGTTTGAGTTACAGATTCCAAACCAATGGCTGAATTTCTTCTAGTCTGAGCGAAAGTTGCTGGTTTTCTTTGCTCTGAATAAAACTGAACTGTGGGTTCTCTGTAGAAAGTTGACATTTTGAGCTTTCCCTCTTTTTGTAAAGTGATTTCTGCCTAGGTTATTGTCCAGTTAACTTTAGTGATCTTTTCAAAGTTGGCATTGTAAATAAAACAACTTACAAAAAAAACCCCAAAAAATAATATTGTGCCTCTGAATATATCGGTCTCCATTTTAGTCATGGTCTTATCCAATTCTTGATGAGTTATCTCTAGGTAATTTCATTTTTTTGTTGCTATTATGCATGGGAACCATTTAAAATAATTTTTGTTTAGATTTATAGGAAAATGAGTTTGAGTGAGATGTTAAACTTGTTTCTAGCCACCTTTTTAAACTCTTCTTTGTCCTAATGTTCTGTCTTCCACTGAAATTATGGCCTGTGTTTCTGTAGTTGTTCTTGCATCTTTGTTTGCTCCATCACTTCTGCCAATTTCTTCATACCCACTGTTAAAGTTGCTTGGCATCCTTCCCACCAATTACCAGTAGCATTTGCTTTTTTTACCCAAAGCTCCAATTCCTCAGATTACTCTGATTGTAAGTTAAAGTTTAGAGGGCCGGCCAGATAGCTCAGCAGACTAAAGCACCTGTTTAAGCAGAGTGCAGTGACAGATTCTCACAGAAGAATCACTATGAGTCCAATCTACATAGTGAGACCCTGTGCTAAATACATAAAAAAAATAAAATAAAGCTTTAAAAAATCAATTAAAAAATCCACTTTATTCAAAGTGCCAGGTTTTTGTTGTTTTAAACTTTAACATGTTTTTAAATTTCTTTTTTAATGCATTTAGTACAGTGTCTACAAGGTCTCACTATGTAGATCAGACTTGTAGCGATCCTGTTTTCAGCCTCCTAAGAACAAGGATTACAGGCTCGCACGACTGCGCCCAGTCTCAATCAATGTCTCAGTGCCCCAAAGGAAGGGCCAACAAGGCATGTTGGAGATTTAACCCGGGTCCCTGTGTCTGCCCAACCAGGTGCTTTAGTCTGCTGAGCTATCTGGCTGGCCCTTGGATTTTGTTTTAGAAGTCCCATAAAATACTGTCATTGCTGTACCCCTAATGTGCTTTGATAAAAGACAATTTTAAACAGGGAAAGAATCTCTATTTCTTGAATACTAATATCCAGAACAGTTCAGTTTATTTAAATGTGCACTCTATAAAATAATTCTATTTCTCACAGCTTACCATATATACATTAGAAAATATTTTAGACATTAGTTTAGAAATATTCACTATTCCACTGTAAGATTTCATGAAATTTTCCCTAAACTCTACATTTAGATCTTCAAAATCAGTGACAGCCTTTGAATCACTTTGGCTGCATTGTCTATTATTTTCACTTCCAAGTGGTTGGAGATAAAACATAGTTGAGTCTATGATTCTAGAATTTTATTCCCCAAGATAAGTAACCTTTGTAATAGCATGTAGATGTTTTTGTCGTGCAGTGTATATGCATGATCTCCACAGAGTAACTACTAAATATAATTTGAACAAAAACTTCAATAAAGTAAAATACACATTGAAGTGTAAAAATCTTGTGTATGGCTGACCAATTGTCAAAGTGAACCTTATATAATGACAACCTAGAAAGATCTTGATTGTCACCAGTATCCCAAAGTATTTTCATGCATCATCAGTCACTCACTGGGCCTCACTCCTCCCTTTACTATGGGGAGGAGTATCCTGATTTCTAACACCATGGATGGGTTTTGCTGGACCTGAAATCTTATATAAAATGACACCAGCTGATTTGTGTAGGGTATAATTTTTGGTTTGGATTCTTTCACTCTGGATTATGTCTGAGACTCTTCCATGTTGTATCTAGTTGGGGCATGTTTTTATTCTTGTAGAATATTGCACTGTCTCAGCAACTTCGGTTTTAGCCATTCTAATAGTGATGGACATTCAGCCTATTTCCAGGTTTTGGCTTTTATGAATATTGTTGCATGTGTACCTCTGTTGATTGTGCCCTAGAGTGGAATTGTGCAGGGACACACATGTGGTCAGCCTTAGCAGACACTACCCCTCCCCCCTGCAATAGCCTAGCTCAGGTTATCATACAGCTTTGCCAAAACTTGAAATTTTCTGCTTTCTTTAGTCATGTGGTGGGGTGTGAGGCTGCATTTCACTGTAGTTCTGCTTACATTTCTTGTCTTATGAAATAATTGTTTATTGCTAGTAAGACAATTTTATCCTATTTTGTGAAGAAGTTATTCAGGTTTCTTTGTTCATTCTTTTGCGGATTTATCTCTTTTTGTTTATGTGAATGTCTGGTGGTTTATTGGATGTAGACAGTATTTTAGATTCAGGTATTGTAAGCATATCATCTCTCTCTGGGGCTTGGCCTTTTACATTAATGATAACTTTATAGTATTCTACTGTTTCTTAAAGAAAGATGAATTGTACATTTAACATAACACACAATTTGTAAAATTCCTTTGCTTGCTTTTTTGCCCGATTCTTCAGATGATTTCTAGAAACTAAAACTAACACTAGGAGGTTTTCAGGCAGTGTGTTGTTAATAAATTCATCAAGATGGATTTTTAGGAGACTTTCAGGAAGAATTTTTTCTGGTAGAAAGCAGTTCATTTTATATTTAGGTAGATAAGAATGCACCTACCCTCAAGACAAGCATTTGCAACATATAAGCTCAAGGGCTATAAGCAGCTAAATTAAATAAAAAATATTAGAGGCAGTCAGCTAGGGGTAGGTCCTAAAGTAGCCTGTGTGGAAGATGAAATACCTTCCAATGGTGGGAGAGACAGGAGCCTCTGTGGTGAGCCAGTCCTCAAGACAGAAGATAAAATAAATGCACTCACATACTTTCTAAGGGTAAATAAACATCAGGCATTGACATCCCAAATAGGTATGTATCACTTTGAGGAAGCCAGGAAGAGCCACTAACCCAACCCTCACAGGAAAAGCTCCGTTTTTTCACGTTCACTTGCTGTGTGACTCCCTTTCCCATTTGATCCTGATTTAATCAATTTTACCCAAGCAATTATACCCACAATCTTATTGATCCTAGTTTTGTCCCACCTCATACCCACTTTGAGGTTTCCCATTTTTCCCCTCCTGCAACCACCCCACCTTGTACTTTTGCTCTATAAAATCCCTAGAAAAAGCCTGGTCCTTGACAGTCCACTCAGAATCCCTTCTCTCACAAAGAAACTTTCTTTCCATACACATGTATTCTGCTTTTAACCTCTATTATTCCTAAAATTTATTCCACTTTAGAGAACGTGAACTTATACCAGACATCTAGAAGGTTGAGTTTCCCCTGTATCACAAACTCAGATTTATTGGCTTCCTGTATATCCTCAATGATAATTTCTGTGTTATAACTTAAGGTCTTTGTTGTAGATATCCTTAGGCATAGTGAGCAATTAATTGTATTTAAAAGTCTTGCATTTACCTTGAAAAACCACAAAGTAGTTATTTTGTTCAAATGATGTTCCCACTTGGATAGGCTATAATTTCACTTCAACCTAACATCAGTGTAGATATCGCTGGGCAGGAATTTTGCCCAGCAATAAAGTTCCTAATCATCTGATTTAAAATAGGACACTGGTGGACCTTACTCAAAAAGACAATGTAACACATTTCCCCTGGCTTGAACCACCAGGGGGTACAGCATTACAATATGGCATGGGTCATTCCCATCAGGTGGTACAAAGCCACTTCATGTGACTGCCATGCATATACCACTAAAGCTGCCTGGCAGCAATACAAATTGCGGTCCTGCTTTGAATATAGTAAAAGCAAGACTTGAGACTTCCCCAGGAAAGAAACTTCACCTTTGGCAATAACTGGCTGCCATAGCCAGGGCTCCTCCTGGTTGCCATCATCCCTTCCTGACAGCTGGCCTACTGACTTCAGACTTAAAGAGCTCTATTGCGGACCTGGCCAAGATCCCCAACTGCTTGTATGAGGGGTACAGTAAAAGAGTAAGAGACAGACTAGCAGTATATGACATGAGGTCTGGGAGGTGGCTCACAATGGGCAGATTCTCTAGCTTGCTACTATTCTATTAACCAGTGCATGGAGAGAGGTAGTGACTTAAGGTATAGTAGTGGGGATTGGTGTGGGTTAATGAGAACAAAGCATTCTTGCAAGGATGAGACAAAGAGAAACAGTTTTCCAAAGGTTTCCCTGTGAAACTTTTGACTATTGCTACTATATTGCTTTAAAGATGTCATCTTCAGCAGGTTCTGTTGCTACAGATAGCCAAGTTAGGTAAAAATGCTATAGACAGACAGGGCTAAGCCCCCAGAGGAGCTGGAGCACGAGGGTGCATTGCAGCTCTGTGGAGACAGGTACCTCCACCGAGGCACTCAAGAGAAAAGATGTAATAAATGCACCCACAAACTTCTCCTAAGGAAAGACAGCAGTGATCAATATTCTAGATATCACCTTGGGAAGGCTGGGAAAAACCACTGACTCACTCCCTCCAGAAAAAGCCCAGCCATTTTCAGCGCTCACTTGCTATGGTACTTGTTTCCCCACTCCTATTTAGTCAGCAGTACCTGAGAAAATAGGCTGGTAGTCTTACTGATCATAGTTTTGCCCCACCTTGTGATTTCTCGTTTTTCCTCATATTAGACCTGCCTCATTCCATGGTTTTATTCTATAAAAATCCCTAGAAAAGGCAAGGTCCTCACCAACTGCCTTGGGACCGTCTCTGAAAGCAGCTTTCTTTCCCCAGTGTATTTTGCTCTTAATCTGTTCCTAGAATTCATTCTCTCCTTTGAGAAGAGGAACTCTTTTGAGTTTCTCTCCCTGTCACTACCCAGCTCTATAATACCCACAGCACCACTAGCTGCAGCCGAGATCAGAAGGAAGCAGGGGATGTTCTCCTTCAATCTGGCTTAAATGGCAGGACAAGGAGGGCCTTGGACATCCTCTGGACTCTATTTGGAATTTGTGGTCACTAAAGGGTTCCCACTGTCACAGAACACAATCTCATAAATTCCTTGTTTAAAAAAAATTTATTCATAAACACAAACAAAATTCATGAATTGTCTCATTTCTTTTTAGAGGACAGAAGACTAGAATTATTTTGTGCATAGCTCATTTTAGATTTCAATGTTGATTACTGATATATATATATATATATATATATATATATATATATATATATATATTGTACTACTATTTGTACCACGTTCACTTACATTAAAACAGTACTACTTTTATAACTTTAACAATTTAATGTTGTCTTCCTTGATTACCACTTAGTATGATTTCTTATTGAATGTTCGTGTTCTTTAATAG
>PVKA01052239.1:0-11817 GCA_004027165.1 Ctenomys sociabilis | reverse complement strand
CGGTTTTGTAGACTCGTGATTGCTATTTTTAGTTCTTCTATATCTCTTTGACTGTGTTTCATGTGTTCTATTTCTTTTCTGTATTGCTCATTCAAGGAATCCATCATATTTCTGATCTCCTCAATTTTTTTTTATCCATGTCTTCTTTAAAGGTAGTTATTAATTCTTTTTCTGCTGTGTTTCTTCCAAGTTGGATTTCTTCTGTATATTTCTGGACTTGTTTCGGTATTTCAGATTGTATGACTTCAAGAAGTTCTTTTTTGATTTCAGAACTTATTTCTGCTTTGAGTTCCTCACGATCTTTCTATTGTTGTTTCTTTGCTTCAGATGCTGTTAATTCATATATAGAAGTTGGAATAGTGCTCTCTGTACTTGTTCTGGGTGAGCATCGTTTTTCCACCCAATGTTTCTGGAATTCATTCTTTATTTCAGATTCTATGTATTCAAATATTTCTTTTTTAAATTGGGGAATTACTTCTCGTTTTATTTCCTCTATAGCTTTCTGCTGTTGTTCCTTTTCTGCTGTATCTGTTACTTCAATCGTTGCAGCTGAGCTACTGTCCTCTGCCCTTCCTGATGGACTCGAGGTCTGGGATTGCATTTTTCCCCTTCTCTTTGTCATTTTGTATAGCACTGATCTTTGACCTTTGGTGTAGAACTTTGGTGCAGCTATAACCTTAGCTAGTTATGATATTCGGGTGCCAGTCTTTTAAGTTTGAAATTGTCCAAGTATGCCTATCCTGGGTCTAGCTGTTGTGTTCAGTTCCTTTTTTGGTGCAGCTCCTTTGGTTCCCCTATGTTGGTTCCCGGTGTCAGCCCTCCTGTGTCAGGCAGGTCGTTCCCAAGGTGGGTGGGCCTGGGCTTTGGTGGGTTTTCTGGGCTCACAAAAGGATAGTGGATGATCTTATTCACTGAGTAAGCTGTACTGAGCCAGCTAGCTTGTACTGGGTCCGGGTCTACAGGCCGTAACACAAGAAGGCCTGGAAAGGTCCCTTTGGTGCAGTGGGCCTGGAGCCCTCACTCACAGGCCAGGCTGTGCTGGGTTTCGATCCATAGTGTGGGACCGTGGATTGCTGAGAAATGTCCCTCCAGTGTGGCAGGCTTGGAGTTCTCACTCCAGGTCGACCTTCACTGTGTCTGTGGCTGTGGGCTGGGACCAGTAATCACCTAGAAATGTTTCTCTGGCACAGTGTTCCTGGACCTGTCACCGGGGAACGGGAGGTGTCGGACGGCTTAATCCTTGGGAAATTTATCTCAGGCACGACGGGCCTGAGGTTCTACACTCACTGACCTTTGATGCCCAGCGAATCTGGGAAATTCCCACTCAATCAGTGAGCTTTAGGTCAGAGGATTCGGGGAGGTGTTGGTGAGTGGGTCCTGAGGTCTCAGACCAGTCACTGGCTTGGAGGGGTTGGCGACAGGGATCCGCATAGTGCGCATGGGAAGAAGCCAAAAGCTCTCCCTCAGACTCACCACACTCTCACTGATCTGGGAAGCCTGGTGAGTCCTCTAAATTCACTCTCGCTGGGCGAGCTTTGCACTTGTACCAGGAGGCCGCTGGAGTCAGCCACTGTCTCAGGCTGGTCTCTGTCTGGTCGGGCGTGGGCGGGATGGAGGAGGATGGCGGAGTCGGCCACGCTGTCTCTGGCCGGTCTGAAGGGCTGGGCGAGGGCTGGCGGGATGGAGCAGGATGGTGGATTCGGCCGTGCTGTCTCTGGACGGTCTCAGGAGCTGGACGGGGGCGGGCGGGATGGGGCAGGATCACGGAGTCCCAATGATCTTTTCATGGAAAGTTACAATACCCTAAGGAAAGAGATTACAGAAGATTTCAGAAAATGTGAAGATATTACTTGCACCTGGATAGGAAGAACCAACATCGGGAAGATGGCCATACTCCCAAAAGCGCTGTAGAGATTTAATGCAATCTCTATCAACCTGCCACCAACATGCCTCCCAGATATAGAGAAATCAATCCTAAAATTTATTTGGTACCACAAACGACCTAGAAGAGCAAAGGCAATCTTGGCCAATAGAGAAAAGGCAGGAGGCATCTCAATTCGTACTTTGAAATTATACTACAAAGCCCCTGTGATAAAATCAACATGGTTTTGGCAACAAAATAGACCTGAGTATCAGTGGAATAGATTAGAAGATGCAGAGGCATCTTCGAAATCAGTCAGCCATCTTATCTTGGACAAAGGGGCTACACAAGCTAACTGGAAGAAAGATAGCCTCTTTAACAAATGGTGCTGGAAAACATGGCTTTCTTCATGCAGAAAACTAAAACTTTACCCAACTCTATCACCATGCACTAAGTTAAAGTCAAAATGGATTAAAGATCTAAACATTAGAACAGAAACACTCATTCTCATGGAAGAGAAAGTAGGAGGAACTCTTGAAGACATAATCGTAAGTAAATAGTTCATGAACAAACTCATATTTGCATGGGAAGCACTTGAAAGATTCAACAACTGAGAACAACTCTTCTTCTGGAGCTTCTGCATGTCAAAAGAAATTGTCAACAGCGTGAAAAGACAACCCACAAGTTTTGAAAATTCCTAAGTAATAAGCAATCAGACAGAGGACTATTGTCTAGAATATATAAAGAACTAAGATATAACAGGGCCCTCACATTTAAAGACCCAATTCAGAAATGGACATCTGAGATGAATACACACTTCTCAGAGGATGAAATTAAAGAAGTCAATGAATATATGAAGAAATACTCCACATCACTAGCCATTTGTGAAATGCAAATAAAAACAACACTGAGATACCATCTCACTCTAGAAAGAATGGCTATCATAAAGAAATCAACCAACAACAAATGTTGGAGATGTTGTGGGGAAAAGGGAACACTTCTCCACCGCTGGTGGGAATGTAGACTGGTACAACCATTGTGGAGGTCAGTGTGGAGACTCCTCAAAACAGTAGGACTAGAAATCCCATTCAAGCCTGCTATTCCTCTACTGGGAATTTTCCGCAGGGATCTGGAAACATTGTATCATAGAGATATTTGTATACCTATGTTTATAGCAGCACAATGTGTGATACCAAAATCTTAGAAACAACCAAGATGTCCTTCACATGAGAAATGGTTGAAAAAGATGTGGTATTTCTGTATAATGGAGTATTACTCAGCTATTAAGAATGATAAGTTTGAAGCATTTGTACTGAAGTGGATGCCACTTGAACATGTACTCATAAGTGAAGTAAACCAGAACCACATGTGTAAATATCGTACAGTGTCCCTAGTAGTATAAGCGAAAAGCTGAATTACATTGTGAAATGTACAACAACTAAAATCAATTGAGTCAGATAAGGCAAAGTGAATGGCATATGCGGCAGGGTACTTTTCATCTGGATGGTTAACAAGCTAAGATCTCAAGTCAGATTTGGAGAAATAGAAGAGCCACAAGGCCATCGAACATTTTGGCCCTACCCTTTCAAGGTCAGCGAAGACTCAGGACATAGGAGAACGTGTACTGCAACATCATGATACTCAGGTCAGCATGAAGTTTTCTGAACAAGGAGATTATGGAGCCACAGAGGAAAGAAATTGAAGTTCTATAGTGTGCCTGGGGAGAGTCTTATGAAGAGAAAACTTTCTTTCAAGCTCTCCCGGGGTGCAAACTTCTCAAGCATTGGCCATGACTCATCCATATGGATGACGCAGACAAAGGATCATCAGAATAATGTACAGGACTACAAGATAAACCCTGACAGGACTTCATTGACCACATAAGATATATAAAGTTCATGTGTTGGTTTATAAGTCTTGATCTATCTAGGTGTTACCTATCCAGCAGAAATTTATGAATATGAAGTATACATCGCTTGTCCATAATATTAAGCTGAGCTGTAAATGGCTATGTTTGACAACTTCTTTGAATAACTCACTATTGTTGTAGAATGCTGGTCTGTGTTGGATTGTGATGTTGAGTTCATGCTCCTGTGTTTATTGAATGAGAATGGAGTGTCCAGCTTTGACAGGTGTAGAAAAAGGAAGTAATGTAGAACGAAAACATGATGATGTGTGTGTATAGACAGTACAGTTGGATAGACAACGCTGTGCTTCTACATAATCCTATGAGAGGCACTAATGGTGGTTGGACAGCATATTATGTCGGCTTCTATTACTACAGTCATCCACTAGGAAAATAATTATTGAATTTTTGGTATAATTCAGGTATAAAAAATAAGATAAGTAAGCAGCTACACTCTTAATTTACTGATAAGAGACATCTGCTAAAATAATAACTGTAAATATAATATGTATGCACGTTGTCTGATACCAACACATTATGAAAGCGGTTTGCAATGTATTTGTTTATCGAATCTGTCTTGTTAAGGTGTCTTGTAACGGTCTGATTGACATTTGTAGTTCAATAAAATAAAAAAAAAACATTGAGATACCATCTCACCATAGGGAGAATGGCTATCATAAAGATATCAACTCATAACAAATGCTGGAGAGGCTTTGGAGAAAAAGGACACCTTTTCCACAGTTGGTGGGAATATAGACTGGTACAAGCATTATGAAAAGCAGTGTGAATTCTTCTCAGAAAACTAAAACTGAAAATCTCATTCAATCCAGCTATTCCCCTTCTGTGTTTTTCCCAAAACAATGAAGACATCAGACCTTAGTTATATATGCGCACCCATGGTGAATGCAGCACAATTTGTCCTAGACAAGTCTTAGAAGCAACTAAAATGCCCATCACCTGAGGAATGGATGAAAAAGATGTGGTATTTTCATACAATGGAGTATTACTCAGCTATAAAGAAAGACAGACGAGCTCTGTATACACCAGTGGATGCATCTCGAGGCTCTACTCATAAGTGAAATAAATCAACCCACATATGTAAATATTATATTGTCTCCTTAGTATAAAAGCCTGACATAATTAATAAAACTTGAAAGTTAAAATAGATACAGTAAAACAGAAAGAAACTGAACGTAAGGATTAAACAACAATGATGAGGGAAGGAGAAAAGATAGGAAAAAAGAGGTCTGAAAAATCATGCAGGTTTATACAGGATAACTGAGATGATTACACTAATAACTTCCATCACTTTGAAAATGGCATTTAATGTTTATAATTTTCACATTGAGCAAATCTCTACCCTGATATCTATTTGAGCAACTACATAGAGGACATCGATGTATAATACAAAAATCATGGTTGAATATCTTTCATCTTGGTCTTCAAAATGTTTACTATTTATAACATCTTCCCAATCATTATTATACTCTCTTTAAAATAATTTTTAATTTTAAAGAGACAAGAGAAATTTAAGGTTTAGAGAAAGAAAATGTTAATATTCAGTTACTTTTCCAATCTTGCCCAAATATATCTATTAATCTGAGCAATAGATTTGACAATAAAAATACATGATATAACAATCATTGTCAATTTGGTTTTTTTTTTGAAAATCAGCAACATATGTACTCTTGCAAGTTATCCTGCTTCTGTCTTTACATGTGCTATTTGTCTTTGTTTTTGTTTCTACTCTGCAAAACTAAAATGAAATAAATTAAAAACAGAATTTTATAGAAATCTACATGGGAGGTCTTGAGACCTAAATACTAACAGAAGGTATTATTTATTATGGTTGTATATTAAAATTACTTTAATGAAGATATGTCTTAATTTGTTTTTGTTATAGCGAAATACATTAGACAGCCTTCTTTATCAGGGAAATAATGTTATTTTGTTCATGAACGTTAAAGTTCAAAGCTTTGTGTAGTCATCTGGTGATGGATCTCTTACTGATGGAATTCTAAGGCAGATGAGGTCATCACATGGCAAAAGATACAGAATGTAAGTGTATGTGCGTGATTGTCTACTCATTCTCCCTCTTACGATGTCCACATGATTCAGTCAAGGAAACTTCACCTCAATGAATTTATCTAATGTTAATCACCTTTAAAATCTCCAACTCTAAATTCAGTAGTCAGACTAAGTTTTAACCCCGCCTAAACCTCATAATGGGGAGTACATTTCAATACATAAAACTTTGGGGAACACTGACCATATCCAAATCATAACAGATTCGAAAAGTAGTATATTTAATATTCAATTAATAAATGTGTTCAATCTGTTATCATTGATACACTGGTTCAGATATGGATTCAGCTGGAGTACTTGTTTTAGAATGTGAAGTAAGGAACATTTTTTGAAAGACAGAAGAAGATTGGAAGGAGATGAGAATAAGGCATTTTTAAAAACTGGCAAATAGAGCAATTCAACTAATATGGAAAGGTAGACTTTAATGGTAAGAAGATTAGTATCAGATTGTGAAAGCCTTTGCACATGTACTTAGGTAATTTTAATTTGATCTTTTGGAAAATAAGAAACCATCCTTCTAAAGAGAAAATTGAAGAAATCAGAGCTGTAGTTTAGGAAGATTTATGTGACATTGGTAAGTAGGAGTTTTGAGAGTCTAGAGGAAGGGAGACCAATTAAAATGTGGAAGAAATGTGAAAGCTGTCAGAATCAAAATAGAAATGTTTGTATCAACTGTAACCTCTGCCAATATTCTTATTTCATTATAGTAACTTTCATTATATTATCTGTCAGAAGCCCAAGTTTGTATGAAGACCATTACTTTGCATACTTTTTTCAAGGTTCTGTCCAGCAAATGTCTGTTCAACCACAAATTAATTCCATTTTTGCTGTTAATGACTGTAGCCAAAATTGTTATTTTCGAATGTCTCACGCAATCTTCAGTTTTTTCCTTTGGAACTCTCCTTGCATCTATCTTCTTGCATACTCTATATCATTTACTATAAAATGAATGTAATAATGTGTTCCAGTACACATTATTCTTTAGCAAATGTCTCTTTTGTTTAAACTGTGGTGGGAAAAATTAACACAGTATTCTGGGCACATATGTCTTGTTCTAAGTTAAATAATAAGTAAATTCCAAATAAATTACTGTATAAGTACCACACATTAACCAATTGTGCCCCTGGAGCTTCCAAACAAATTATTATGTTATGAATGAGATAATCTTTTGAACCAGACAGAAGACAGAAGGAATGAGAAAACCCTATCATATTTGTCATTTGAAGGGAAAACTATTAATATCATAGAAAATTGTACAATTTTTTCCTAGATTTTTCTTTTTACAGTACTTTTTGGGGCACAGTAAAATTGAAATGAAGGCATAGAAATTCTTTTCATATACAACCTATTCTCACATAGGCATATGACCAGCCAGTATCAACATGTTTTAACAGATTGGTAGATTTATTGTGATTGATGACTAACACTGCTGTATTATTATAAATTTAGGTCCACATCAGACTTTACTCCTTGTGTCTTACATTTTGTGGATTTTGATAAATGTTCTATATTTATCCATATCTTGCTCTTAGCCCTGGAAAGAAGTGATCAGGTATATTTTTACTGTCTCCATAGTTTTGACTTTTCAAGGATGTAGTATATTTGGAATCATATGACATGTACTTCTTAAGTGTTGCTTCAAACTTTTTTTGCAGTTTTGTCTTACTGGTATCAAGTTTAAAGGCATTTGCTATGCAATAACTGTTCCTCTCTTCTTTCATTCACTGACCTAGATTTGACATCCTATCTTTTCTTTTTTGTTACTATGATAACACACTTGTTTCTACTAAGACACAACTATAACAAAAGAAAGGCAAATAGAGCCAAATTTTTCACTTCTTATCCTACCTAAACTTTGCCTCATTTCCTGACGTTCAAGTCCTTGTCCAGTGCTTGTGAATTTTGTTTGCAGTTGTCTATAGATGATTTTTTTTCTCAGTTTATCTTCATTTTTCACACACAAGATATCTACATCACCCAGATTTATTTGCAGTGTCCCAAAAATCTCTGCTCAAGTGCAACATCTGTAACATAATCTTCTTCAGGTGTTTGTTATCACTTGCCTCCATCAAAACTTGTCACTTGATGCATAATTTCATGGTTCAGATGTCCTTTGGATACTATAGCCTGAAAGTTATTCCCTCAAAATTTGTATGTTGAAACCTAATACTTCATGTAACAGTATTAAAAAGTAGGGCACTAAATCATGAAATCTCTACTCTCACAAATTGCACGGTACTAACAAAAGCATTTCAGCCTTGGTGTGGTGGTGTTGCCTTTAATTCCAGCAATGGATAGGTTGAGGAAGAAGGATGGCAAGGTCAAGCTCCAGCTCAACAGAAAGTTAGATAGATAAATAGATAGATGATAGATAGATAGATAGATGATAGATAGATAGATAGATAGATAGATAGATAGATAGATAGATAGATAGATAGATTTAGAGAGAGAATTGAGAGAATGACAGAGAGGTTGAGAGAGATTGAGAGACAGATTGAGAGACAAATTGAGACAGAGAGAGAGAGAGAGAGAGAGAGAGAGAGAGAGAGAGAGAGAAACCCTTTTACAAAATCTAAAACTAAAAGGGGCTGAAATTCTACCCAAGTGGTAAAACACCCCAGGGTTCAATCTGCAGAACTGTTATCTAACTAATTTGAAGAAATCATTGATTTTGAGTACCTTCCTTCTCCTCTCTGCCATACTAGGATGAAATTCTTTCCCCTTGTTCCATATCAAATTCAACAAAAAAATGCCATCTATGAAGTATAGAGGAAGCCTTTATCAGACACTGAATCTACAGATTCCTTAATCCTGGATTTTCTAGCCTCCAGAGATGTGAATAATACATGTCTATTGTTTATACATCTCCCACCCTAAAATATTCTGTTATTACAGCTTCAATGAGCCAATACATAAGATGAGAAATAAACTTGTGGTTTTCATTGACTTTTTACACTTTAACTACAAATACATGTCAATGGTAAATGAGCCATATTGTAGACTGGGACTGTCCTTCAAATGCCCATCATGTAGTCAACAACTTTACCATCAAATGTTTGTATTATTTCCGAAGAATTTTCTCCTGACGATGACTTACCTGTACAAAGTAAAACACTTTGGTACATATTTACTCATTTTTTAGAATTATATTTCACATTTGACAGTGAATTCATAGAGAATATAATTTTCTCTCAATAATTTCTCAGTTTTCCTAAATGAAATTAATCATATTGGAATGCAATCTATCTCCAGAGATGAAAAAATTTAGCATTTTGAAATTAAATCAATATAAAATTAATGAAAAGATTGCGGTGTTTTCAGACCCTACTGTAGATTAAAAAAAAATGATGAACAATGTGATCTCAAAAATTATCACAAAGGGAAGAAGAGCAAAATAGCTCAGCTGACTAAAGTGCCTGCGAGCAGGTGCAGGGGACAGGGGCTCGAACCCCCGGCCTGTGTGCCAGTCCCACTCCCAGGGTGTGCTCAGACAGCAACTAAGACTGGGGTTGGTAGCACACACCTGTAATGTGTGTCAATGTTTGTCATGTTTACAATGTTTTAGTCTTCTTTCATAAAAGATTTTACTATGTTGTTCAGGCTGGCCTTGGATTTACTTTGTATCCCAGGCTGGCTGCAAATATTAGGATCATAGAGATCGTGATATTTGCAGGATTTGTGTCAGCCTCTGAGTGCTGAAATTACAGGTTTGTGTCACCAGGGCCAACAAATAATTGTTAAGCTTTCTGTTAAATTGTTTTCTTAACTAGTATGTAGTGACTTTCTTCTGATCAGTCTAAGCTTGAAACCCACCTTGTCTGAAATTAGGATAGCAGCCTCTTCTTTTTTCTATGTTTTTATTGCATCACATATTGTTTTTCCATTCTGTGATTTTTAATCTATGACTATCTTTTAGAATAAAATGTATTTCTTCTATGCTGCACAGTTTTTGATTTTCTTTCTTGATCTAACCTGCCAATCTATATCTTTTGATTGGAAAATGATGACACATTGAGAATTATTATTAGACTTCCAGGAAATGAAGGAGAAGTAAACAATAACAAATCAACATCTATCAGATGCACAATACAGTTACAAAAATGGCAACTTTGGGGAGCAAAGGATTGAGGTGTTTCCTTGGACTTAGGAAGGACATAAGGAAAAATTAGAGCTTACAGAGGAAGGGAAAAGACAGATATCAATACAGAAAATGGAGGGAGAAACTGTCTTTTATTTCCAGCTTCTGATATGACAGTGAAAGAGAAAATAGACAAAGACACAGCTAAAGTGGGTGAATATAGAAGTCTCTAGGGAGAAACACAGCAGTGGAACATAGCAGTGGATTCTGTGAATTACAACATGTTTAGCTTCTTTGTCTAAGATAAGGTGGTTATGTTTATAGTTAGTTGTGTCTGAACCTTATAACTTGTTCCACTGTTCCTCAGGGTTTTTTCCCATTATCCTGCTGATTTTATTATACAGCTTTGTATTGCAATTTCAAATTAGGAATTGTGATGTCCCATGACTTCCCTTTGCTGCTCCACATTTCTTTTCCTATGGTAGCTCTCTTCTGATTCCAAGTGAATTTTAGGGATATTTTCTCGAGTTCTATGATGTATGCCAATAATATTTTGATTGGAATTGCATTAAATACATACCATACATAACAACCATTGTTAGTTTTCTATTCTTGCTTTGAAATTCAGAAGCACTTGTACTGTTTTATGTTGCTTTGTTTCTGTCTTTGTTATTTGTTTTTCCTCTTTAACATGAAAATTCTGTATAATACTTTATTTTGTTTTATTTTATTTGTTGGATAAAGGTACCACTACGTATTTCAGACTCATGGTGATCCTCCTGGCTCAGTCTCTCCAATGCCAGGATTACAGATGTGAGGCACCACACTTGGTTTAGGTAGATAGTATGTTATTCCCAGGTTTCCAGGGCTCATGTGGTATATGGTACCAGGGACTGAACATGTGTCATTGTATTTGACAGGCAGGTGCTTAAATCAGCAAGCTATCTCACCAGCCAATCTTTCAATATTCTGATATCTTTTTGAATTTATTTTTCATAGAACTCTAATTTTCTAGAACTCTAATTTTCTATGTGGCGATCTTCATTTGTTAGATTGATTCCTACGTATTTCTTTTGTGTGTATGAAAGTTGTGAGTTCCCTAATTTCTTTCTTGGTGAATTTGTTGTTTGTGTATAGGACTGTTCCTATTGACTTTTTTTTTTAATGGAACTGGGAATTGAACTCAGGCCCTTGCATTTGCCCAGGAAGCCCTTATGCCACTGAACCATCTCCCCGGCCTTCTTATTGATTTTATGGAGTAATGTTTGTATATAGCTACACTACTGAATACACTTATTACACCTGTTATTCTTTTGATAAGATTTTTAGAAATGTTCTATGTAGTGTATCACGTCATCTGTACACAACAATAATCTAACCTCTTCATTTCCTATCCTTATTCCTTTTATTATTTCTTCTCATCTATTTGTTTTTGATAGTATTTCCAGAACTATGTTAAGTAAGAGTGATAACAGAGGATATCCTTGTCTTACACCTGATTTTGGAGGAAAAGTTTTCAATTTTTGACCATTTAGCATTATGTTGACTTTTGGTTTCTCATAGATGGCTTTTATGAGACAAATAAAAATAATGTGTTTCAATGTTCTCCAGAGATTTCTTATTTTTATTTTTTTTCCATTTATTTTTATTTTATTAAAATACAAATGTCAATCAGACAGTTTCAAAACACCTTAACCATTCAGAGTCGATGAATTAATACACTGCAAACTGTTTTCATAACGTTTTGGTATTGTACAAGGTGCATACATGATATTATATTTACAGGTTTTTTATAGCTAAATTATATCAAAAATTCAATAATTATTTACCTAGTGGATGACCATAGCACTAAAAGCCGACATAATATCCTGTCCAACCACCATTAGT
>PVKA01052238.1:0-11803 GCA_004027165.1 Ctenomys sociabilis | reverse complement strand
GTGCTGGGGAGGCTGAGAGAGGAGGATTGCTACAAGTCCAAGCTGTGTAGCGAGACCCTGTATCAAACACATAAAGAAAAAAATACTTGTAGCATAATTATTTTTGCGAAGTGACTGAATTTTCTTCTCAGTGGTAACTTGCAGGCTTCAAATCCAGTATTTCTTATGAATCACCAAAGACCCTTAGAAGAAAAGACTTCGAAACTATTTGTAGCATAATAAAACCTATTAGAAATCGTGTGTATACTAAAGCTGAAAAAAGATAGTTTTTTTACATATTTGATGCAACAGTAATTTAGCAAATAACAATTACCTTTGCTGATCTGTAGCTATGTGCTTTCCTAAGAATGTGCAAAAAAATGTACTGATGGTCATTAGATGCAAAATCAGTAAGAAGGACCAATAAAATTCTTGATGGGGAAAAAAAAAAAGAAAAGGAAAAAAAAGTTTAAGCTTGTTAGAAAATAAAATAAAAACATCTGACCCATCAAATGACCACTCCAGCCAGCAAGAGAGCTTAAAGTGCTTCACAGAGATATGCTAAGATGCAGCAATAAATTATGAGATTCAAATATATTATTGGTATCAAGTCTTAGAACAATCCCTGGTTTCAGCTTTGCTTCACTTGTGCTCATATTTTCTCTAAATTATGGCCAACAATCACCTAATATGTTTCGGCTGTCAAGCTTTTATGCAACTGGTAATGATCCTTCCAAATACTTTGTGACCACTGAAGCTTTCACGCATAAACCATAGACTCAGGAAGGAAATGGGGAATGATCAAGGCATTTTGTATTTGCATTTGAATTCATTTGTATACAGACCCATAATTCCTAATGGTGCATCCTGTCATTCTCTAAATGCCACTCTTAAATGCTATGGTATGACACATTGTACTGAATAAATCCAAGAAATTAGAAATCAAAGCAAAACAAAACCTCTTTTCCTTGTTGCATCTTGGAATATGATTATATCAACTGTTGTGGTTAAAAACAAATATATAGGGCTATAAGTATCAAGCCTGCAGGGCAAACCTTTGTCTACCCCTGTTCTTACCCTTTGTAGTATTCATTTTAGTGGATGGAGCACTTCTCATCAGTGGGAAGATCAGTAAAGGAATGGTTATCAAAGAAGTTGAAGTGCTGGGGAGATAGCTCAACGGCATAAGCACCTCTCTGGCAAGCGCAAGGTCCTGAGTTTGATTCCTGGTACTGAAAAAAAAATGGCAGAAGTCAAAGATGTGGTATTTCTTCATGAGGCCCAACTGTGGCAAATTTGAAAGGCAGGAAGGCAGAGAGTCAGCCCTTATTAATTGGGTTATTAGGTGAGAAAATAGTGCTCCCAAACCAGAGTTCATGTATAGGAACCTAGCTTTAAGAAGAGGTGACATTGCATTGGAGAGTAACCAAAGTATATATATGCCAAATAGTGGGTTGGAGTAATGCTTGTATTAATAATACTAAAAATAGTGAAATCTGGCATAACTGTTTTTAGATGCCAAATGCTTTGCTAAACACATTTCCTATGAACATACTCAGTTAATTATTACAGCAATCTTGTAGGTGAACAAAAGTTTTCGAGTTAGAAACCCTAAACACAAGGCAAGAACTCCTAGGATCTCCTTTACCTGTGACTATAAGCATAGGTTGGCCAGGACAATGCTGCAGGTGGAGTCAACCGGCAGCCCTTGAGAAATTAGGAGGCTTTTTGACCCAGATAACAATAGCAGTTGCATTGCTCTTGACATTGTGAGGATTTGACTTTCTACTTAGAACAGTCCTATGGGAAACAAGTTTTCCTCCTATTAATTGTTTTATTATCTAATTGTTATGTCTTTGTGATAGTGTGGGACTTCTCCAAGGAGCTTTGAAATGAGAAAAATCTAATTTTCCTACATGCTCTGAGAGTTAAAGTTGAAAATAAACACTTAAGATAAGTACAGAATTGCCAGAGAGGAAAAGAAGTTCCCAGCCCTTCAAGACTTGATAACAACTTGAGAAGATCTATTAATACACATTATACAAAACAAATAAATCAGCCCAAAGAGAGCACTAACAGCCTTCAGAACACAATGAAAGGACAGTTAGGGAGATAGAGCAGATAGAGACTGGAATCAGACTAGTGCATTACTTGAGTGGAGAAGCATTATTGCTGCCACTGAAGCCTTTTGATTATAATGAGGCTTCCCTACATTGTGTCTTCAGAGAGAAAATGTACTAGCTAAAATCGAGGAAACTGGATGAGGCAGATTTCACACTAAAATTAATCAGCTGTAACTTGGGTTTTATTTACATTTTGTGATTCTAGTTAATGAGCTCACACTAGAGAGACAGATCTCTGTGTGTTGGCAGATGAGGCTTCCCGGACCTTAACGCTGAGGGCTGGATACTGTACCATAGAAAACTTGAGCTAGAGTCATTCTGCAAGCATCTTGGGAGGAGCCTCCATTGGCCTGTCACCTAGGGCTCCTTCCCTTAGACAGTATTCTGGATTCACAATGTCTATTTTAAGACAGGGTAAATATTCCTAAAGTGTGTGGTACTTTGCTTTGTACTGAGCACAGAAGATCGAGTGTCGAGCGGGTCGAGCTCTCAAAGAGCCAGATTTTAGCGTCATATCAAGTACATGATGGCCTTTCAGTCCTTGCCTGTGTCTGACTGAAAGTAAACATTCAGGGTACTTCAGATGCAGAATACCCTCTGGGATACCACGTGGGAAGGTTGCTAACGTAGGTCAAAGTCCCTTGGTGTTATAAGAAAAAAAAAAAAAAAAAAAAAAAAAAAAACACAACAATTGACAGATGAATTTGTTGTGAGTACATTATGTGAAGTTTCACAGGCTCTGTCTTTTACTTTTGGCCTGCTCCATAAGGCCTGAATTTTCAGGACTTGGAAGGTTTCTTGAACTACCTACCCTCACCTAAGCCCTGGACATCATTCCCACCTTTTTTGTTATGGTCCCTGAGCAATAGCCCTGCCTTCCCCTGTGTGCAAGACAGAGGAAATCCACAGAACTTTTTTCTACTGGAGAAGAGGAGCCCAGGTAATATTCTAAATGTACTGCAATGTAAACTACGAGAACGCTTGCTGAGCGGAAATTTTAAAAAAATCATTTTTTTCTCTTAATGATCCTGTTCATTATTACTTCATCCTATTTGTCCCATCTACATTTTAAGCAATTGCTATGTGCGAGGCTTCCCAGACCTCCTTCTTTTCCTCTTTGTTCTAGAAAAAAATATAGTTTCATGCAACATATAGTTTCTTACAAAATATCCACACAAAGTTCTTGTGGAAATGTGAGGGTTAGGGACTCTATGGAGCAGGCACTATGGTAGCAGATCTTAAAAGATAAAATAAGCTTTGTTACAGGCAGAGTTGGAAGGGTCCGAGGAAAAGGCAACCACAGCTGTAAGAAGGAGGAAGGAATGTAGCTTTTGAAGCTTCTGTACTATCTCTGCCAGTTAACATTGGTATGGCTTCAGAAAGGTGTATTTATCTCCTTCAACCTTCCATTTCCCTTGGGATTAAAGTAGGATAAAAACATTCATCCTCATAGGATTGTCAGGATTATGTGTAATAATTCTTATTAATGTTCACCACAAGTTTTAAGTGCTATGTAATTGTAGGATTTTATTTACACACTGCTGGTGAAAGAAAAGCTCAGAAAAGTCATCTGATGTGTTATAGGAGTTTTGAGTGTTTGGTTCCTGAATTGGTTTAAACATTCATGCCTTTTCTCTTTGAATAACCATAGAAAAATGAATTAAACTTTTTCTCTTTCTGCTACTACTCAGTTGGAAATGGGTGTACCATTTTCCACCTACCAGTATTACAGAGATGTCATGATTACTAGCATTAGATTATATTATAAAATGCAATGAGCTTTTGGGAGTAAAGAGCTCTTGTAAATAAGCTCAGCTAATGTGTTTTAGCTAAGAAATATCATTGTAAAAAGCTTTCTTTTAAATGTACTACTGTTCTACTTTTGGGAACCCAGAAAATGACAAAGCTCTTGAAATGGAGGCAGCCAGAATAAATGCATTAAAATTTTATGTATATTAGGTGACTGTCTTTTAAAAAATTGACTGTCTGCTTGGTTATTTAAAATTGCAGGATTTTAATAGTTGATTCTAGTTAATTGCCATCAGAGCTATTTGGAGGTTTGGGTATGAATTTAATTTTAATAAACAATATCTGCATCATTTGAGACTGACTTGTTTCCAAACTGAATTCCTATTGCAAATACCTGAAAGACACCCCTATAAAACCCAACATCAAACACAGGAGTTATGTCTTCATAACACAAATGCATCTTAAAACTGCAGTAAAGGCATAAATACAATGACTTCACGACAGTCATTTGTAAATGATCACATAATTCCCATAATTCCTAGTGCTTCATCCTTTGCTTTCAAAAAGGTAACTTTAAATTCTGCTTAATCTGTTTTGCTGACAGTTTGGGGCATTGTGTAACACCTTTTCTTCAACATTGCTATTATGAGTGGCATCTTGTTATATAAAAAGTGCCATGAGCAGTGCGAATTTGAACAGCTTCTGAGCTAACATCAACACTGCTGGCACCAAGGCATTATGTGTACCAAACCTAATTACTCCAGTGATACGATGCACCGGTAAATCTGTGAGCATTACCGTAGAGTGGCATTGACTAAACTTGGCCTCATGTGATAGTCAATCATCACAGAAACAGACTGGCTCTAACAGTTCAAGCATAGATATACAGAATGCGGTTGTCTATTAATTATAAACTTTGCTAAGGATATCTCTTTTTCAGTCTTACCTATTCCAAAAATTTTGTAAATATTGTGCTATTTTAAATCAGAGGCGTTCATGTTGAAAATATGTTTTTTGATTGGTTTTTATGATATGAGGCAAATACTCTTACTTCAGACAATAGCATTAATCCAATTCCAAATTTATAAATCAACCAGTGAGGTACTATAGTAATTATTCAGACTGATTATTCCCATTTTGAAGAAAATATTTATATCACTCAAATTTCATTTAGGTATCTAAGATTTATTATTTTCATTTCAGAAAAATAAAAACCATATTCACCAGAAATTGCCCCATAGTCTGGTATTAACAAGTGGTATGAAGATACTCACTGAGAATTTCTGTGAATTCATATCTTTTGCTTTGTTCAGGTTGTCAGTGGATGAGAAGGCAGACATACACTGCTATGGAAACAGACAACTAGAATGAGACAAAAGCTGAGTAGGTTGCAGTCTCAGTCCTGGAAAGTATTCACTAGTGTTCTGGTCCTTAGCTCAAAATGGAAATTGAATAAACATCAGTTGAATGCATGTTTCTGTAAAGAAGGCATTTCTTTAAAAAGTCTTAAAGCTGAGAGATCACTGAACATATTTTTAGGAAAAAGTCATCGTTTATGTGATTTTCTGCTTTGTTTGGTAACTGTCAACAGTTAAACTCAATATTACTCTAATGGTAAAATGCTGGTGGCTCAGGACTTTTCTCATTGTGTTTTTTGGGTAACAGGAGTGTTTGTGTTATCACTGAAGCTTTAGGGATGAATAGAATTTATTGGATCCAAGGCTTGCAATGAAATTAACTTGAGCTTTCCTATTCCCAAATCACATGATACAATGCTGTGTTAAAGGCTGCTGTCTTGAAGAGAATATGTGGTCCAGTGAGCAGCACTGAGAGTGATCTCAAGGACTTTCTCTGGGTTTACTGGACAAAAGGGCCTCTGGGACACTGAGGTCTCTTTCCTGTTTCCTAGTGGAAGCGGAGATCCAGACCCAGACTCAGCTCTCTGTGGGATGTTGAAATCTTTCCTTTACCAGCATCCTACACACCACAGGCTTTCATGCTGTAAACATGAAGCTCTCTACAAATAGCTGATGCCCAGTTCTGAAACCCTGGAACCAAGAAGCTGCCTAATCCTATTCTGATGAGGCTACTTTCTCATTTTTTAATATGGCATGTCACAAATTGGGTTAAGAGGTTGACTCAGATATTACCCCAAATGATGGTATTCTCAAAACAGTAAAAAGTTACCCTGAATTCCTAGAGCACTTAGTTAACCATAAAAAATATTTTAGTTGGTTGCTGATTAAACAGCTTAGGTGATTAAATCATAGAACAGCTGCAAGGCCAGCCAAAATTTTGGCCCTAACCTTTCAAGGTCAGCGAAGACTCAGGACGTAGGTGAACCTGTACTGTAACGTGAAACTCAATTGTGCCCCAAATTTTCTGAACAAGGAGATTATGGAGCCACAGAGCAAGGAGATCAATGATGTACAGTGCACCTGGGGAGAGTCACATGGAGAGAAAACTCTCTCTCAGGCTCTCACAGAGAGCAAACTGGTCAAGCATTGGCCATGACTCATCCGCTTGGATGACATAGACAAAGTATCTACAGAGTAAGGTATAGGATTACAAGATAAACCCTGAGGGGACTTCACTGACCTCATCAGAAACAAAAACTACATGTTTTGGTATATAGGTCTTGTTCTATCTCGGTCTTAACCATCCATCAGAAAAGTATAAAAATAAGGTATACAACACAGGGCCATAATAATAAGTTGAGCTGTAAATGACTACAGTCAACAACTTCTTCAGATAACCCACTATTATTGTGGAATGCTGGACTGTGTTGGATTGTGTCGCAGAGTTCAGGTACCTAAATTGGTTTAATGACAATGGAGTGCCCATCTTTGACAGGTCTAGGCAAAAAAAGTGGTATAGAAAGGAAGAATCATAATGTGTGTGTATAAACAGTACAGTTAGGATAAATGTGCCATACTCCTGCATAATTATATGAGAAGCAAGATTTGCACTAGTAGTGGTTGGACAAGATATTATGTCGGCTTCTAGTACTATGGACAATCACTAGGAAAATAACAAGGTAGAAAGTATTAATTATTAAATCTGTGATATAATTCAGGTATAAAAAATAAGTAAACAGCTACACTCTTATAATTTACTGATAAAACATCTGCTATAATAATGTCTGTAAGTATAATATCATGTAAGCACCTTGTATGATACCAAAACATTATGATAACAGTTTGTAATGTATTAATTTATCAAAAAATGTAATTATTTATATGTAAAAATAATAAAAATAAATTAATTAAAAAATGAAATTGATTTCAATGAAAAAAATTGAAATACTTATTGCTTACTATTTAGGATGGGATAAGTATTTCAATTTTTATTAGTATATGTTTGCAATAAGACAAAAAATAAGTAAACAGCTATAATGTCATGTATGCACCTTGTATGATACCAAAACATTATGAAAACTGTTTGCAATGTATTAATTTATCGAATCTGTCCTGTTAATGTCTGGAAACTGTCTCACTGATATTTATACTTCAATAAAATAAAAAAATTGAAATATAAAAAATAATAAAAATATTCTGATTACTTCAAAGAGAAACTCCAGGCCTCCTTACAATAAAAATGCCACCCTTCAAAGGCAGAAGCAACCACAAAAAAAAAATACTTTATGATATGCAATCTGTAATTAAATAATGCCATATTATAGAACCTTAAATGGATGGAAATAGTAAGGATAGAGAGGTCTTTTTTCATATAAATAGCTAGCCCACTGCAGTCACAAAACATGACATACCTATAATTCTAGTTTTGCTAGCCAACAAAACCAAAAGCAGATTAGAAGAGAGAACATATTTTTAAAGATTAGCAGCTGAAAAGATTGGCTCAACAATGCAGAAGAACATTTAAGCACCTCTATATTTTAGCTTGTACAGTCATGGAAGGGCATGAATTTCAGAACTGGGTAGCTTGTCATCTTAAAAGTCAAGTACTGGGGCAGAATTTTCTTCTGAATCACATGCATGATTTCCACTGACATTCTTTTACAAAAGATTCCTTTTTGTTACAAAGTCATATGGAATAATGCCTGGTATAATCTAGTTATAGAGATATTAAAATTACTGTGGGCTGTTTCTATTGAAATAGCAACACATATTCGAAAATTATTCAGAATTTGAAATTCAGTGACTCCAGGAAGTGAATCTTTTCATGTAAGTGCTGTAACTGTCACTTTTAGTCTTAAATGTTTACTTAATGGTGAAGCTCCCCCCTTTAGCAAAGATGGGAATGGCACAGGAGACCAGGAAATGCAATTCAAAGATGTCTTGATTTGAACAGGATTTATATAATTTTGTATATAATGGGCTCCCTATTTCTTATACTTTTTCCCCCTCATTCCATGATCTGCTGAAGAAAAATTTAAGTGGTAGGAACAGTGAACACTAAAGCCAACATGGTCCTTATAAAATTGAATTACTCAAAGTGGGAAATAAAAGATGAAAATAGGGTAAATAGCTCAGGAGGTCAAAGCACCTGCAAGTAGGTGCAGGAGCCAGGGGTTCAATTCCCTGACCTGCCCACCCAAACCCAGGGTGCACTGAGATGACAACTGTGACGTGGCATGGTGGCACGTGCCTATAGTCTCAGTTCTTGGGAGCCTGTAAACAGGTGGATCACTGAGTCCAATCTAATGGTGAGTCTGTGAACACCTTGTAGACCTTTCCCTAAAATACAGAAAAAAGATGAAAATCATCAAAACTTTGGTTACATATTTGAGGAAATAGAGTATATAAAACAGGGCATTGGAGAGGGAATGAGTTATTCTAGGGGATTTACAGTTGTCTCATGAAGCAGCTTTGTAAATGGTTAGCACAGTTCAGACTGAAGCATCTACCTTTATCTCTCCTGAGCAATAAATGCTAAATGATCCAAGGTCCAAATTGGCTTTTTTCACAATCCAAATTCACTGAAATATTTAATTACCAAAGCTTCACTTAATTTTGTGCTGGCAGGAGGCAAAAGAGGGTGTTGGAGCTCTGCAGAACAGAAATCCATCTGCCACCATTAATAGCCCTTGTGTTTCAAATGCACTCAGTGACAACAAGGCTTTCCTGCTCCATCCTAGTTTCATATTTTATTTCTTCGGGAAGAAGGGCATTTAAAAACTGATACATTATTAAAAACATACAATAAAAAATTAAATTCCCTGAGCTACATAAGAAAAATAAAGAGAAAATACAGTAATATGAAGAGCCTTGCAACCTTGACCCCATCCATGTGTCAGGTAGAAATGAGTGGATTTTGGTGATATTTAGCTTTGTAGAAATCATAGCTGAAAACATTAACATCAGTAACTTACTGCTATACAAACCACATTGGGGAAAAATGTCTTTGAGACAATATTACTTTGGCTGTTATTCAAATGAGCAGGAACAAATGAGCCATTTATGCAGTAATTTTTTTCCTTACTCAAATCAAGCTAAATCTCATTAAGAATTGATTCTACTAAAATGAGCTTCTGCAATTAAAAATAAGTTAGATTAGAGATAATCTATTTGACAAAAAGAATATGTTCTATTTGAACTTATTTATTGTATGAAGTAAAAGTCAATTTTCTGTTAAGTGTTCGTCGTGCAACAACTGAAACCGATTTCTGTCAAAATGTTCTATCATAAAACAAGGAAGTAGGTAAGTGATATATAAACCTATGGGTTAATAAAGATAAGTTATCTCCTTTCTTATGATGCTATTTATATGTTTTTTCTTTCAATATAATTCTGATTTGCCTGTCAATTATCTGTAAGTCAATTAGAGAAAGTTTAACATGATACTTTCAATCAAACACAGAGTGACTTAGTGGATTAAATCAAAGACTGAAAATGAAGTAATTGTAGTACTAATCTTAGCTTTGCCTAATTATCTGTGACATTTTGGTAGTTACAATGGACTTGTGTAGAATTTGTGGGTGTTTTTATAAATGCTTCTATTACTACATATTAGCTAACAAAAACAGTGGGCTTCATTCTTGCTGGCCTTACATGCATGCAGCATACTTTGATGATTCAAACCCTTCCCCATCCCCATTGCTCTTCTCTTCCCTGAACCCAACTCCTTTCTTCTTCTCTAATAGCCCCCTTCTATTTTTATGTTATCTCTTTTTTCTTCCTAGATTCCCCATATGGAAGGCAACATGCAGTGCTTATCTCTCTGATGCATTCTTATTTTGCTTAACATGATGACGTGCATCCCACCCATTTTCCTGCAAATAAACAATTTTGCATTTTTTAATTTTATCTATTGACAGGCATCATAATCATTTCTATCAATTAGCTGCTGTGAACTGAACTGCACGTACATGCCTGCAGTATGCCTACTTTATGTTCAGTATATCCTGAAGAATAACATGGCGATGCAATCCCCATCATAATACCAATAATAGTGTTCAAAAGCCTAGAAAAAATAATCCTCAAATGACATGGAAACACAAATTGTGAAAGTAATTCTGAGCAAAGACTGCAATGCAAGAGGTAGTGCGGTACCTGTTTTTAAATTAGACTACAAAACTATAGTATCAAAACACTATTGTACCAGGTCACTGGAATATAAGAAAGACACCCACACAGTTATGGACACCAGATTTCAAGGGTGTGCTCATCGACGTAGTGGATGCTGCTGCCAAGTGCTGCCCAACAGAAAGGTTGGCCCCGAAAACCATCCCAGTACGTCATCATCCTCGCCACTCACCACACCTGTACTGTGTGACTTCTGGCTTTCCATCAAAGTCAGAACGATTTGAAAGGTCAATAGTTTGAATTGATTCAGGGCCCTGAAGTACACACAACAGAGCAAACAATGGGAAAAAGAGGACTTCAGATCTGCTTCAGATAACTGTATTTGAATTGAGAGGGAGTATTTTGAGGGAAATTTAAAACATTAAACATCTACTATATTTTTCAGTCAAACCTCTACATTGAGATTCTGTTTCACTGCGCTCAGAATGGATACCATACAAAAACAAATTAGCAAACATATAAATACAGGTAAAATGTATGGGGAAATATAACCTTCAAATACTGTTGATGGAAGTGTGAATTAGCACACTTATGGAAACCAGTATGGAGGCTCCTCAGATACTAAAGTAGAGTAACCATTTGTAGCTTCTATAATTTTGTTTTTTCTTTTGGTGGTACCAGGGATTGAACACAGGACCTTGTGCTTGCCAGGAAAGCACTTATTCCACTGAGCTATCTCCTTGCCCCACTTTCTGTGGCTTTTGAAAAGGATTGCTCTACCTCCTTCTCTCACCTGCTGCTACATGGGAAAATTTAATATCCCTCTATAAATAAGAATATCTTAATTTAATTAACTGAAATTATAACTTTACTTTTATACCCTGAATACATTTCCATTGATCTATAGACTTACTTTTATGCTAATGGTATCAACTGTATGACTAATAAATTATTCAACTTTAACAAAATCAATATTGATTTATGGATTTCTATAAATTTTAAGAGTCAACTTATCAATGTCTACAGTGAAGCCTGTTGGTATTATGTTTGTGACTGTGTAGAATCTATAGTTCAAGTTTGAAAAACTGGACATTCTAACAATTTTAATTTGTGTAATCCCTAAACATGTTACACATCTATTTACATTTGTATCTTCTTTATTTTGTCTCAGCAGGGTTTTGCAGAGTGTTTTTAAAGAAATGTCTCCTAACATTTTTAGTTATTTGAAGATACTATTTCTAAATCTTAAACCTTTTTTTTTTTTTTTTTTTTTTTTTTTTTGTATTTTAGGGCAGGGTCTACAGGGTGTTCAGGGTCTCACTACTAGATCAGCTTCATAGTGATCTGCCTGTTTACAGCCTCCCAAGAGCTGGGATTACAGGTGTGCACCACCACACCCAGTCTCAATTGCCATCTCAGAGTGCCCCAGGGGCAGGGCTGGCCCAGCAGGCCTGGGGATAGAACCCC
>PVKA01052237.1:0-11777 GCA_004027165.1 Ctenomys sociabilis | reverse complement strand
GCAATGTGAATTAGGCTGTACAAGTATCACATATAATTCATTAAACCATCCTGATGCTCAGCCCATGAATTCACCACACTTAGATTGGCAGACATCATGGCAATAAAACCAGGCAGCTTCTGGTAAGTTACTTCTGTTTTCTCACATTCTTAGTCTGCCCACTCTTTTTCTGTCCTTTCTTCTTCTTCTTCTTCTTCTTAACAAGAACAGCTTTTTCTCCAATAAATATACTTTTAGGCAGCTCTGAATCTTTGGGAGCAATGTTAAGTCTCTGCTTGGATTTACTGACATTCTTCAAACCTGGATTTGAATTTTGTTTTAATTTTTCTTTATTAACAGAGCGCATGACTCTGAGTTTTCTTCCCATTAGCTCAGAATTATTTAGTTTCAGAGCAAGATGAACAGCATCTGTGTTCTGGAAAACAAAGAAAAATATCAGTTTCTACCAGAAGCTTATCTCCAAAGAGACCAGTAAAGTATTGACCTTAATAGAAAAGTGTAATCTTCAAACTTGCACAAAGAAGCCCCTCATATTTCTAGGAAGATCAATTCCCTGTGTTTTTCTGGGACAAGGTCTACACAAGTTTTCCTAGAGGCACTCAAGTGCCTCAAAATTTTCAGTTAACTCACAATCACACACTCCATTTTTTTCATTATGAGTAGTTTTGGATGATTAGCCATATGCAACCTTTAAACCAAAAACATCTTTTCATAAACCACCTTTTATAAAAGTCCTGCTCTGTGCAGAGGGCAAAGAAATCTCCATCACAGATTTTAAGATGTAGTACTAGGTACCCTATAAGATTAGATCTAAGTCTAATAATACTAACTTGAAATACTAACCAAGAGGTACTTGCTATAGGACTGTATGAGCGTATCAAGTACCAGAAGATAAAGAGCAGGAAAACATCCCCAACTTTTCTAAGAAGCTACCCTGGAAACCCTATTATCAAATCTTCAAAATAGTCACATATCCTAGAAATACTGTATCCCAATGGGGAGCAAGCCTAAGGAAATGATCTAAAATGCAAATTAACATTTAAGAAAAAACATTACATTACAATTTTACAGAGAATACTGCTACTGTCTAACATCATAGTAACAATATATAATAATAAATCAGTCAAGTGTTGTGTCACTTGACTGAAGATGCTCACAGGACAGAAAAGGACAGAAATCAGGCTGCAGAATTTTAGGTTCATAGATACTGTGCTATAAACAAAGACACTGGGAAAAGAACCCCTGAAATACGCTATTGCTGAGGGAAGAAAAACTTAAGTGCTAGCATATAGTAAGTATATTCTTTAACTATGTGGTAGTATTAGACAAGAAACACTGGTTAGGGCCAGGGGAGAGCTCAGTAGAATAAGTGCTTCCCTGGCAAGCACAAGGTCCTGAGTTCAACCCCCAGTACCGCAAAAAAAAAAAAAAAAAAAAAAAAAAAAGAATAAATTAGTGAACTAAATGTAACTAATTTGTACAAAGACTTAAAAACTTTGTGAGTAAAGAAGTATTTTATCCATTATACTGATGATGGATATTCAGATATTTAATCCCATTAACTTCCAACATCTTAACAGTGGTATGAAGAAAAAGAGAACTAGAATATTTTCTGTTGAGATTTAATTCTAGAAAAGTGATTATGACAAATTACATATTTAGGGCTTTTTGGGTTTTTTTTTTTTTTTGGTGCTACTGGGGATTAAAAATCAGAGCCATCACAATGAGCTATGCATAGCCCTGTGTTTTACTTTGAGATAGGGTCTCACTGAGTTGCCCACAGTGGACTCACTTGCACTCTCTACCTGCCTTAGCCTCCCAGACTACAAAAAAATACAGGCACATGACACCATGCCCAGCATAAATTTAGTTTTAAGTCAGAATTTGAGGATCAAAGTAAGTTACATCTGAATGGCACAGCAATTGACAAACTCTCTTAGTTCTTTCCAAGGGACAGTGATAATGCATTAGTCTCTCATACCTCAAAGAGCACATAGCCAAAGCCTTTGCCAATTCCTGTAACTGGGTCTCTCACAATCCTCACTGCCACAATACCGCCACAGTCCAGAAAGTGTTCTTCCACAGCAGTTTCTTCAACTTCTAAAAAAAATTCATCATGAAGAAAGACTTAAAAGTTTTTCCTTAGACAGATGGAGGTGTTTGTTAACACAGCAAGTTTTGAGCACAATACCATAAAAACACATCATTACACTGTATACTTCTTAAATTTATTCTTAAGCAAAATGTTATTACTTAATACTCATTTTGTTATTGAAAATACTATATATTTGTTTAAGCAAACTTACTGTAAGGGAGATTTCCAACAAATACCGATCTCTTATCCCTCTGAAATACAAAGAGTTAATAAAAATCACTCATAGGACTAGAAAATGGAAGCCCTATCCCACATTCTCCCACATCTGATGGGGCAGATCAGCCACCCCAGACTAAGCCACACAGTTGATCCTTATTTCTATTTCTCCCATCATCCCCTTTGGCTAACAGTGAGCACCAGAGGAAGAGACATTTCACTCACACCAAGCACTGACAGTGGTGCTCAGAGAAGGCTTGCTGTACTGGATAGGGAAGCCCTACAACAATTACTTTATGAGGTTTGTGACCATATGGTCTTTGCTGCAACTATTCAGCTTTGTAGTCTGAGTTCAAAAACAACCCATAGGTGACACAAAAAGAGCAGTGTGGTTATATGTTGATAAAACCAAATAGGTGGTAGCTGATTTGGATCATAAGTCTTTGTTTGCTGACCTTACAGTATATTCTTAGTGAAGCCACGTTTTTCTCACAGGTTGCTTTCCTTTCTCAACCAGGCTACATTGATACTGACAGAAACACCAGATTTCTGAGTTAAGCCTTTGCCAAATGAGTATCTTGTCACATCACTTCTAGACCAGCTCATGGACAAAATTCCAAATCCCTGTACATGAAGCACGAAAGACTAAGGTTGCCTAATTTGGCCTCTACTATTCGTCTAACAACCCTTCCTACTTACTTGCCCAGTAACTATCCCAAGCAAATTAGAGTCCCCCCATCCACATTTATACTGTTTTTTCCCCCAAATATTGCCATCCCCTTTCAATTTTTTTTGTCTATCAGAAAATGCCTACTTGAAAAAAAGAAAAGAAAATGCCTACTCATCTAAGAGTGACAAAAGACTTGTTCTCTTGGAAATTATCTTTGCTCCTCTTCCTGACATATAACTTAAGTCAAGTACCCACCTGCACAACTGACAAAGCATCTTACAAACTTAACAATGTTTGTCACAAAGAAGAGCCTCAAGCCAGCCCTCTGCTCATCTCCCCATAGACCCTGTTAGGGCTGAGGTAATACCTTAGGAGCAGTGTACCTGACAGAGTGTTCTTGATATGGCTTTTGTGTAGATGTTCCCCAAAGCCTCATGCAGTCAAATGAAGACATTTCAGAGGTGATTTGATCTAGTGTGTGATGCTGAAATCAAGGGTGTGTGAGGGGATGGGGAGATGGCTCAATGGAATAAGCTTTTCCCTGGCAAGTGCAAGGGCCTGAGTTCAATCTCTGGTTCTGCCAAAAAAAGGTGTGGGATTACTAAATTAGTTCACTGACTGATATGGCATAGTCCTAGATACAATTAACAGTGTCCTACCCCAGGAGTGCACAGCCTGGATAAAATATAAAGGACAGAAAGAGAGCTACTGTTACTACTTGTTGCACACTGCTTTGCTGTCTCGGTATGGACTATTTCTTCTCTGTGATCCCCCTCTGCCAAGACACCCTACTTTGGAGCTAGCCAATTATGGACTTGTCTTAGTTACTCTTCTCTTGTTGCTGGGACAAATACCCAACATCCAAAATGAAGGAAGGAAAGGTTTATTTAGTTCACAGTTATTGCAGATTTCAGTCCATATTCAGTTGGCTCCAAGGCAAAGGAACACATGGCAGACAGCAGCAGTTCATAGTGGCCGAATAGCAACAATGCAACAAGAGCAATCAATAAAGAAAATCTATCTCTCTCTTATATTATGTTCAGGCTCTTCACCCCAGGGTAGGATGTAGTACTCATACCCATAATTCCAGTACTAAGACCCATTATCCCAGCCTTGGATCACACATAATCCCAGTGGATCATGAGTTAATCACAAACTCTAGAAGTCCCCACCCCATAACTACATGAGGCTTTGGAGGAACAACTAGACACAAACCATAACAGGGCTAAAATACCTACCTACATATTGTGAGCTAAAATAAACCATTTCTCCTTTTAATATGTGGGTACTAGATACTCCGTCTCAGCAATGAGAAAAAAGCAACTAAGACAATTCTCAAAAGCTGTCTAATGAATAACTGAATTTTCTAAGATGTCAGTCTATAAAACAAGATCTTTACCAGATCTCTATTGGACTCTCCTGGCTAACAGTGGTGGGTGGGGAAACATACTTTTAAATCCAAGATGACTTGCTTTTCAAATTAATGCTGACCTACATCCCATGCTTCTCTTGGTACCAACTCTGGACCCAAGAGGAGACCACTTCTTCCTATTCCTGTGATGCTCTACTACTAACTCTACCTCCTTCCAGCACAAATGAGAAAAATATATTCCCATAAAAAGGTATAGCTAAGTTATTTAAACAAATCAATTACTACTCACAGATGAAGTTTCAGATGCAAGATCAACTCGAATACGAAATCCATCTGCAATCTGGGCCCCATTTCTGTTATAAATACAAGAGAAAATTCCTATTAAAAACGAGCACCAAGTTACTCTAAAATAACTCCTCCAAAGTGAAGTAAAAGAAATAAAAAACCAGAGCCAAGGAAATAGCTCAGTGGCATAAGCACCTGCCTGGCAAGTATAAGGTCCTGAGTTCTATTTCTGACACACACAAAAAAAAAAAAGGAAGAAAGAAAGAAAAAACTGCACAAGAACCAGGGTTTGATCCCTGGCACCACATGCAGAGCCCCTCACTCAAGTTGGCCACCAAGACTGGGCATGGTGGCACATATCTGTAATAGTCAATCACTATATAATGAGACCATGTACCAAAAAAAAAAAAAGAAAGAAAGAAAAGAAAACCTGGGTGTGGTGGTAGGCACCTATCATCTCAGTACTCTTGAAAGTCTGAGACAGAAGATCACAAGTTTAAGAAGAACCCGGGCAACTTAGTCAGACTGTGTTAAAATAAAAAAAGATAGAGAGTGGATTGGGGGAAGAGATGACATGCATCCACGTATTATGGGTTTAGCTCAATGCAAAGGCCCCAGGTTCAATCCCCAGTCCCACACACACACACACAATGTCCTCATTATAGGCAACCCATTCAGGTTCCCTCCTGTTTCTCAGCAACTACTTCTATTCCCCATTACTTTTCTCTAATAAAATTCCCTATACTCAGACACACAGTCCCCTTCATAATAATTCTGTTAGAAGTAAAATTACCTTTTCAATGCTTTTGCAGCAGCATTCTCATCCTTAAACACAACATAAGCATTAATGTTTTTCTGATCAGGATGAATTGTACGCCTGCAACAATAAAAAAAGGTAAAATGTGTTAATCTCAAAGTTACTACAGTAAGTTTAGCTTGCTTCCTACCATTAACATGTGTCTTGAAAGGTAGCAGTTTTAGTTTGAGTAATAAATTAAAAAAAAAAAAAAAAAAACCCACAACTTCTAAAAGACAGTGGTAGAAACACAAGAGCCCACATGAACCAAGACCTGAGAACAACATAAGGACTAGTATATTGTCACTTCACCTGCTGCTGAATCTAGTACATGAATTTGGCTTTCCTTCTTTTTATTGTACAATTAAATGCCCTGGTAGAAAAGCACACAACCTAATACTGCTTGGTGAACTGGCCTAAGGCCAAGGCTCTAATAGCCATGGCCCAGCCACAGCCACAGTGTCTCTGTGGTCCTTCCCAAGTTCAGGCCCTCTTTCCTTCCAAAGGAATCACCACCATCCCTGCCTTTTTATTCTGTTACTAGAAATCAAACTCAGGACCTTATATTTGACAGACAGATGCTACACAGTGAGCTATAGCCCCAGCCCCTCCCCCATTTTTGTATGCACCAGTCTCAGTTACTCTTTTCTCACTGCTAGGACAAATACCCTACACTCAAAATGAAGGAAAGCTTTATTTAGCTCACAGTTACTGCAGGCTTCAGTCCATACTCAGCTGATTCCAAGGCACAGCGGCACATGGTAGAGAGCAACCTTTCATGGTGGCAACAAAGAGCAGAGAGCAAAAGGAGAGTAGCAGCAACGATGGCTACAAAGAGGAAGTCTGTCTCTCTCAAGATGCATTCAGGCTATCTGCACAAGGCTGGGTATAGTACTCACATCCATAATCCCAGGAGCACTCACACCCATAATACCAGTGGATCATGAATTAATCACAAAATCTAGAAGTCTACCCCATAACTGCATGAGGTTTGTGGAGACAAATACAAACAAATCATAACAGCACCACTTTCCTGCATTTACCTACCAGATTCTATCATCCTAGTGGTTATTCTTCAATATTACACTTTGGTCTTGTCCGTTCTTTGATCCTGTGTCTGTAGCAATTTATTTAACAGGACTGTCCCTGCATCTCTTTTATCTTACTGTTTGACCTAAAGACCTGCCTGGATTTTGCTGTTACAACTTTCACTTTTTTTGAAACAAGGTCTCACTAGGTAGTGCATGCTGGCACTGAACTCACTATGTAGCCCAGGCTAGCTTCCAACTTGTTGTAATCCTCCTGCCTCTGCCTTTTGTGTACTGGAATTACAGGAGTGTTCCATCATACCTGGGTAACTTTCACTCTTTAATGACTGCAGCTGCTGTGTTCAAAGCTTATGCCATGAACTCACTAGGTTTCCAAAATGGTGATTCAAGTTAGATGTGTAAGTCAGCAGAATTTTTTAGGGGCTGGAGCTATAGCCCAGTGCAAAATTGAGACCAAAACCAAAATGACAAACATTTAGCAGGTCTATCATCAAAGGAGGTCCAATACCAACCACTGGTAAGGATGTGAAGTAGTTAGAAGTTTCAGCTACTGCTGATGGATATGTAAAATGGCACAATCACTGTAGCAACCTGGCAGTTTCTTAAAAGAGAGCTCAACATATCCCTATCACAGGACCCAGCAATCGCATCCCTAGACATTTTCTCAATAGAAATGACCTGCACATAAGTATTTGTAGTGTCTATTCATGATAGTCAAAAGCCAAAATTTTCCTGAACTGGTGAAGAGCTACATTCTGATACTTTCATGAAATGGAATACTACTGAGCAATGGAAAAACAAGCTACTGATACACTAAACAGTATTTATGAACCACACAACTGTAGTGGTTGTACTTCAGACAAAAGTACATACTGGGCTGGGTGTGGTGATTACACCTGTAATCCCAGGAGGCTGAGGCAGGAATATTACTGTGAATTCAACCCAGCCTGAACTACAGAACAAGACTCTGTCTTAAAAAAGATAAAACACAGAACAGAACAGAACAAAACAAAACAAACACACAGAGGCTGAAAAGAACGCTTAATATGCTGAGTTCCATCTATAGGACCTAAAAAAACAAAACTGAAAACAAAGAGTACAGCTGGTAAAGTTTGGAAATAATAACAATTCTATAAGATTGCAGGCAAATTTACAAATGGAAACCATCTTGAATTTTGAAATAAGGTCTCACTACATAGTCTAGAATGGCCTGGAACTTGCAACTTCCTGCCTCAGCTTACCAAATAATGGTATTATAGGGATGCACCACCACCACCACACCTGGCTTTGCACCCCTTTTGCAAAGTAGTTCTACAATGTTATCCTATGAGCCAACAAGCACTAGTACAAAATTAAATAGTAAAATAGGAAAAGCATGAATACCACTGACTTAAAAAGTAAGGGCTACAGATATGGTGCAATGGGAGTGCTTGCCTAACATGTAGGAGGCCCTAGTTTTAATCATTAACAACCCTGCTTTCAAAAAAGTTACATGTTGGGGAAAGAATGTGCATGTTAATCATCTGAAGATGTGTAAAATGTCTCTGGAAGGTCAGACAAAAAAGTAACAGTCTAGTGTCAGCTTGGGACAGGGAATCTGTATATGAAGGAAAATTTCCACAGCACATATTTTTATGCTTTTTTAGTTTTGAACAGATCAATCTGTTTCACTAGCAGTTCAAATAACTGACTTCAATCTCTGCAGCTGGGAGGAGGACAGATGAGTGGCAAAAACAGTACAAATTTCGTTTTTCAGGAACACCACCCCCAATCTTCTTAGTAATACAATTATATATTCTAGTCAGAACCTTGATTTCTGTCAAAATTTAGGTTCTTATATTTTAGCCTCATACAAAATGAATATTTATATAAGCCTCAAAAAAAAAGGGGGCTTTATCTCACCAAGTATCCCATTTCCATCAGCAGCTGCATAATACCTTATATCTAGGATTAGCTACAAATTTGGTTACCACAATAAACAAGAGTGTGGGAGTCAGCAGATAACTCATCAAGTGGCTGTGATACACCTGATATCTCTGCTTGTAAAACACAGAAAGCAAAAAATACCTGAGTATGAAACTAAATTTGAAACCCTGAATAAAGCTGAAGATAAATGTAAATAAATCTGTGTGAGAAGAGAAAGTAAGGACATGTGTATGTCTCATTCTTGGGCAGAAAAGGAGAGCCCCTGAGAATTTGATTCCCAAGCCACACTATGTGTATGGTCTCCTGTCCTCAAAGAGAGACAGTGAGTAGTCACAGGCTGACCACTTGCTACGCAGTTTAGACTCATAGCAATCCTCCTGTCTCAGCCTCCCCAGCGCTGGGATTACAGGTGTGAGCCACCATGCTTATTTTGGGCCTTTGAGTTTAAGGCCAGCCTGTTTTTACAGGTAACTAACCACAGAAAGTATAAGATACCTGATTCTCATTCAGATGCCTGTTACTCTGATAGAAGCTATGAGATACCCCCGAAAACTGAAGAAACACAGTATTCTGTACTAGAAAACTTGGGTACCAAATTTCCTTATGGTCTTCTAAGCACTATGAACATTCTTGAAATTTCTTGTAGCACAACTTCTAATAAATAATTTTAATACTTTCTGTAATTATAATTTCCATTAAGGCTTTAAAGATAACATCTGATAATTTTTCAGACACAAGGCAAACAGTCAAGCAGGCTGATTAACCAATACAAAATCTATGAATTAATTAAAGGTGTCAAATTTTAGCCAAAAAGGAAATGAGTTTAAGATGATTCCTTTCCTCTAATTATAAACTTACTTGATCGCTGCCAACTTTTTGGATACAGTTCCCTCTGCTGGAATCTAGAGAGAGAGAGAGAACACTGTTTAAAATATTTCAAATTAATATTTTAATTGAAACATAATTACCTAACTGGTATATTATGACTTAAAAACATTCTAGGAAATAGCTGTGAAAGGGACCTGCTGGTTTATGAGGAAAAAGTGCCAAAGACAACATTACACTCCAGATTAACAGGCAGTAGCTCTCAAATAATCTAGAAAGAATACATGACTTTCACATTTTGTGGACAGAAGAGGAAGAAGCAAGAAGATAGTGATGCTAAAGATGTGTAAAAATTAAACCAAAATAATTTTATAAATTATGTGTGGGGAGAAAAACAATGTTAACATCTTCACCATCCCAGGAAGCTGAGGCATGAAGATTGTGAGTTTAAGACCAGCTTGGAACACTGTGGAGTCCCAGCCAGCCTTGAACTCATAGCCCAGATAGCCATCAAATTCTCAGCATTCTCCTTGTTCAGACTCTTAAAGGATGAGCTGGGGAGACAGCTCAGCAAACTGCATGCAGTGGGAGCCACCAAAACGGGACATGGTGGCACACACCTATAACCCCAGCACTGGGGAAGCTGAGACAGGAGGATTGCTATGAGTATGAACTGCACAGCAAGACTCTGTATCAAATAAATAAGTTAAAAAACAAACTCCTGAGGGCTTTATAGGTGTGCCTCAAGTTAATATGTAACACATAAAACTTGACTCATATCTCTAAAAAAGAGCATACATATTCTCACTGGAAAAATATACTGGGGGGGGTGGAACCAGGGATTGAACTCAGGCCCTGGTGCTTTCCAGAGAAGCGCTTATTCTACTAAGCCATCTCCCCAGCCCGGAAAAATATATTCTAACTGGATCTTTAAATTAAGCAAGTCAGAGAATCCCATTTACATTCTGGATCACTTAATTTTCATTTATATGTAGTTTTTTATAAATTTTAAAATTTCAATTAGTATGTTTTCATGGTACATAATGATTATATTCACTGTGGGGACTTGCACATGTACTAAAGAATATCTTATGGGAGTAGTGATTGCTCTGTCATTGTTGCTGTTCAGCCGCCATGAACTGCTGCTCTCTGCCATGTGCCCCTCTGCCTTGGAGCCAGCTGAATATGGACTGAAACCTTCAGTAACTGTGAGCTAAATAAACCTTTCCTTCTTTCATTTTGGATGTCGGGTATTTGTCCCAGCAATGAGAAGACTAACTACGACAGAATTTGGTACCAGAGAAGTAGGGTAGTTGCTGTGGCTAAACCTGACCATGTGGATTACAAGTTTTTGGGAATGGCTTATGGGAAGAGATAGGAAAGATTCAGAGAATCTACACGAGAAGCACTGGAAGAGCTTCTTTGGCTGTTGTGTTTGGAAGATTCTGGTCAGAGCTCAAAAGACCAGTAGGCTGTTAGAAAGCCAGCCTGTAAAGACCAGGCTAGGGAGGTTTCTGCTGGGAAAAACGACCGCATTGGTTGTTGGATGCCAGATGATTTGTGCTATGGTTTGGCCAAAAGACTATCTGAATTTTGCTCATGTCCAGAGACTTTTGTCTAAGACTGAGTTTAAGCATGGCAGACTGATTAATCTTTCAAAAGCTATTTCAAAGCAGCCAAATATTGGAGCAGTGGCCTGGTTGTTGCTGGGGGCTTTTAGCCAGATTTATGTTGAGAATGAAGAGCAAGGAGCAAAGCAGGATGGTTCAAAATGTTGTGAGTTTGGCCAGAAAGGAAGTTCCAAAAAGCTGTAAACTGCAAAGATGGAGCTGAGAGGATCTCCATTGCCCTGAAGGAACAAGAGAAGGAAAAGGATAGCCTGAGGACATCACAGGAGGAGACCCTTTGCAGCCTCAGAACTGCAAAGGTCAGGAACCTTTGCCTTGAGAAGAAAGCTGCAGAGCCCCATGTTCCAGAATGGCAGCAGCGGCCACATCACATTCCAGAATGGCACCAGCATAGAGAATTTGTTCCTGGGAATCAGGGTCAGAGTGCTTAGCCATCCAGGCACTCAACCACTACAGCTAAGAGAGAAGGAAGCCTGCCTACCACTGCAGCTGGAGGCAGACCTCGGTATCATCCATGTGGCACTGGTTTTAGGCACATGCAGAATGCAGGAGCTCTGAGGTTAAGAAGGCTTCCACCTCAATTTCGGAAGGCCTGGGAGGCCAGGCAGTATGTCCCTGAGAGGGCAGTGTGTGAAGCTGTGAGACAGAAGCCTATTCAGCAGAAACCTCAGAAGTTTGGAAAAGCCAGGCACATGGATCCTCTAAGGGAAACTGCAATAAACATAGGTATACATATATCTCTATGATACAGTGTATCCAAATCCTTTGGGAAAATTCCCAGTAGGGGGATAGCTGGCTTGAATGGGATTTCTAGTCCTATTCTTTTGAGGAGTCTCCATACTGACCTCCACAATGGTTGTACCAGTCTACATTCCCACCAGCAGTGGAGAAGTGTTCCCTTTTCCCCACAACCTC
>PVKA01052236.1:0-11818 GCA_004027165.1 Ctenomys sociabilis | reverse complement strand
TTTTATGAGGCCTTGTTGTCATTAACCAGTCTTTCACTTTTAAACTTAAATGGCCAATTGGGAGAAACAGTTCTGAGACTAGTCTTCCACCACTGGTTAAGACTGGGGTGGCAGGTGGCAGGGATAATATTCATTTAGCCTTCTGAGCTTTCTGGGCAGCCTTGGAAACTTGCCAGCTCCAGCAGCCTTCTTGTCCACAGCTTTAATGATACCCACAGCAACTGTCTGTCTCATATCACGAACAGCAAAATGACCCAAGAGGTGGCTCTCAACACACATGGGCTTGCCTGCTTGCCAGGGAACACTTTATTTCACTGAGCCATCTCCCTGGCCCCTTGGAATCATGTCAACAATGGCCACATCATCAGATTTCAAAATCTTGGGCCTGTCTTCCTGCTTCTTAGCAGCCCAGCAATCTTTTCTTTCAGCTCAGCAAACTTGCAAGCAGTGTGAGCTATGTGACAATCCAGGACAGGGGCATAGCAAGCACTGATCTGGCCGGGATGGTTCAGGATAATCACCTGACCAGTGAAACCAGCTACTTCCATTGGTGGGTTATTTTTGCTGTCACTGGTCACATTGCCACACCAGACATCTTTGAAAGACATGTTCTTGATCTTGAAGCCCACATTTCCCCCAGGAATAGCTTCACTCAAAGCTTCATGGTGCATTTCATTAGACTTTACTTCAGTTGTGATGTTGACTGGAGCAAAGATGACCACCATGCCAGGTTTGAGAACACCAGTCTCCACTCGGCCCACAGGGACAGTGCCAATATCACCAATTTTGTAGATATTTTTGAGGGGTAGCTGCAGAGGCTTGTCAGTGGGGTGAGTGGGTGGGAGGATACAGTCCAAACCTTCAAGCAGTGTGGTTGAAACCACTTTGGGAATCTTCTTTTTTTTTTTTTTTTTTCGTGGAACCAGGGATTGAACTCGGTGTTGTGCTTGCTAGGCAAGCACTTATTCTACTGAGTTATGTCCCTGGCCCCTGATATTTTTTCCCTTTGAGCATCTTTATTCTCTGTTCCTTAAAACAAAATGAGAAAACCTGAAGAAGTTGCAAAATATTCATCTAAACTGGAAAATTAATGTGTAAGGGGATGTTGGAGATTTCCTAATCTGTTGGGTTATACAGTGTGGTGTAGTCTTGGGGCTATTTGCATATTTTCAAATACCTTGTAGGTTATCATGAGAGCAATGCTAAGAAGTTGGCATTAACATCTATCTCCAGGGAGGGAGAAAGGAGAAACATAAAAATTAGATTGAAAGAGATGTTTTTATTTGATGAAATTACCTTTATTTCCCAAACAGAATCTTTAGACTCTCCATGAATGTGACTCTGCCTCCGCCTTAGTCCCTGACATAGACCGGAACTTCATTGGCAGTCATCAAACATCTGCTGAAGAAATGCATGAACTCCTTCCCATTTATAAAAGTAACTAATCTTAGCCAGACATGGTGACACATGTCTGCAATCCTAGTATTTGGGAAACTTGGATAGGAGGCCTCTGAGTTTAAGGCCAGTCTATGTAGTGACTTCAAGGTTAGCCTAGACTACATAGCAAGGCTCTGTCTTAAAAAGCAAACAGCACCTGCTTAGACAGGTGCAGGAACCAAGGTTCAATCCCCAGTATGCCATGCCAGCCCCACCTCTATGGCATGCTGAGACTGGGCATAGTGGCATGCACTTGTAATCCCAGTTCTTGGGAGGCTGAAAACAGGAGGATCACTACGAGTTTGATCTATGTGGCAATATCCCATAGTCCTTGTACTAAAATACATAAAAGAATTGGAAAAATAGAAGAACTGCATGGTCAGCCAACATTTTGGCCCTAGCCTTTCAAGATCAGCGAAGACTCAGGACATAGGAGAACCTATAACATCATAAAAAAGCAAACAAAAATAACAAATGATCTTAATATTTAGCCACAATTAGATTTGTCATAGATTGAAATAACGGAATTAATTTGTAAACCATCCTCAATAATATGAAATTAATGTAATTTTATATACTGTATATTCCTAGTTTATCATTATAAAGATGACTAAGTATAGAGTAGTTCTCATATAACACAGCTTATTGAAGAGAAAGTATTAATCATCTCTTGAAAGAGAACAATGAATTATAAAGAGGATTTCTCATGCATCTTATTTAAATGAAAGACTTGTTGCTCTCATATGGAGGTATGAGTGTTTGTAAAATCTGTGATATAAATTTAACTTCTGTTTATAGTTCCTTTTACAACTTTGGGAAGTATGAGTAATTGCTACAGCACTAATTGACTAATAGGTTTAATGGGATTTATTACTCTATGATCCTCTGGACTCTGCTGCTATACACAAAAGTGAATTATAGACTCAATCACCAGTGTAGTTGGTATGTAAAACATGTAACATGTTAAATTTCTGAAAAGTCCTACTGGATAAAAACCCATGTTTACTACAGTATTTTCCAACAGTATTGCACAACTTTTGAAAAATTCATTTTAAAGAAGAAAGAAATAAAAACAAATAACAAGGAAAAAGACAAAAATAAAGTACCGTAAGTCAATAAAAGTGGTACAGAATTTCAAAACAAGAAGAGGAAATTAACAGTGGTTGTTATGTTATATGTTGTTACCATCAAATGTTTCACAACTTCTTTTACAGATAAGATTTTGCCAAATCATGGGAACATTGGATAGGTATTGTCTTGAAGTAATTTAAACATTAACAGAAAACAGTATTTATTTTTCATACCAATTAGATTCTGGAAAAACAGTGAGTAATTAGTTGTATGCCTAACACTCTCTAAAATTTTTTATATTTTATTAAAATAAAATTATTGTGAGTTTCACAAATAATCCTGCATATCAAGTAAAAGCAGAAGTATAAAACGTTCTAAGAAGTATGAAACTCAAGTGGCCTATGAGAACTAAACTTAACAGCTTTTTTTCACTGGTAAGAGAGATGTACCCAGGTTCTGACATAGGCAGTTGTCCTGTTCACCTAGGTATTTTTATTATCTGCTCTTCATTTTTGTATTGGAGCTTCTTACAATCTCTCCTAATAATACACCTCTCTTGGGTAGCTCAAATGGTAGCCTTCTTGGTAGATGAATGCTCTGAAGAATCACAGACTGGTAGTATGATAGTGAGAGCAGTTGAATGTATTCCTTCTAAGCAAGAGTGTAGAAACCATGTTGATTTCTCTTGAAAAATAATAAGCTATCTAAATTACATCATATATCTTGAAGATTATTTTCAAGTTAACAGTTAGATGGGCAATTGTTATGTGTATGGTATATAAATTAGAAAGAACAACTACTTTAAAAAATAGATAAATCTATACAACATGAAGAAATTAAAAGTATTTAGGGAGATGGAAATTTTAATTACCATAATTATATAATGTATGATATATGATATATAATATATATAGTTATCATCCTGTATCTCATAAATATAATAATAAATATATTAAAGAAATGCTATTCATCCTATTTATAGTAACCTTTAGAAGAGTTCCATCTTTGTTTATTTCACATATATTGAGCATCTTGTATAGGTTCAGGCTTTTGTAAGTGCTAAAAATACAGCAAAGGATAAATATTTCTGCCCTTAGAAAGCTATTCTCTTGTAGAAAAAGATTAAAAAAATAGCTAGTACAAATGGCTTTGCAGACAAGATTAAGTAATAGGGAGGGGAGGAAGAGTACTACTCTTGCTAATGCCTTTAAAATTGGCCTTTATGGGAAACTGGCATTGGAGCTAGAATGCTTGAACAGAAAGAGCAGCATTTCAGAAAGCAAAAACAAAGAGCGAATTTTCTGAGCACTATTTGTTAAGATATTTTTTTCCCTCCAACCTATATTTTTGATCCTTTGTCAAAGATCAAATAGCTGAATGAGTCTGAGAATGTTCACATATCCTCTGTTCTGTTCTATTGAATACCATATATGTTTTATACCAATATCGTGATTTTTGTGTGTTTGTGTGTCAGGAATCAAACTGAAGACCTTGTTACTTGCTAGACAGGCACCTATGCCGCTGAGCTATCTCCCTGGTCCAACATTTTTATCATTGTTGTTTTGTAATATAATTTCAAGTCAAGGTACTGCGATGCCTCCTTGTTGCCCAGGATTGATTTTTCTATTCTGGGTCTCTTCTATATGTACTAATTTTTTTAAGGGTAGTAGTACGTACTAAAGATCCTAAAGCAAGAATAAACTTGGCATTTTCAAGATTCTGTTATGTAGGAAACTAGTGTGAATGTCGAGAGTAATAAGCAAAAAGGATTTGTGTGAGATGAGTTGGGGCTGCAAAAATAAGCTAAGTGTTCCTTTAAGGCCTTGCAACTTGGAAGGAAATTTACATGTAATTAGAAAACCAGAGTAAGACATGGAAATGTTTATTGTTGATTTAATTCATATAGCATAGAGTTCATCCATTTAAAGGATACAATTTGTTACCTTTTAGTGTACAGTCATGCAGCCAGTACTGGGTTTTAGAACATTTGTAGGACAATTGATTTTAGCACATTTTCAACACCCTGAAAGAGAATCTCATAGCCTTTAATAGTCACTCCATTTCCTTCATGCCTCCAGCTCAGGCAATCACTGAGCTACTTTCAGTCTCCATAGATTTCCTATTGTGGAAGTTTCATAAATTTGAATCATGTAATACATGACCTTTGTAACATCTCACAGAGCACAATTTTTTTCAAGGTTCATCAGTGTTGTAGCAAGTATCACTATTTCACTCCTTTTATGACTGAATAATATTGTTATGAATATACCTAACACATTTTATTTACTCATCCACTGAATGACAGATATTGTGGTTGTTTTCACCTAAGAGCTATTAACAATGCTGTTGTGAACATGCATGTACAAATTTGTGTTACAGTGTGTAAGTGTTTTTATTATTACATCTTTTGAATGTATTTACACTCTGCTGAATGTAATTTACACATAGCAGAGTAAAACCATTTACACAACACATTGAGTTTTGACTAAGCTATACAGTGAAACAACAGTCATATTTAAAAAATATAATATTTCATGTCCCCTCTCACAATTTCCCATGCTCCTTCCTTAACTCTGGAAACTCCTGATCTGTTTCCTATTCCTATAATTTTGCCTTTTCCAGAATGTAATGTAAAACAATACATATGGCATAAATTTTTTTGTGACTAGAGTCATTTAGCAGTGTGCTTTTAGGGTTGATTCATATTATATATCTCGATAGCTTGTTGTTTTTTATTGTGAAGTGGTATTTCATTATATGGGCTATTCACTTAACTTTTAATGGTTATCTAGGTTGTTTATAATTTGGGCTGTTATGAATAAAGCTGCTATAAACATTCACATCCAGATCTGATGTAATCCAGATGTGGATATATGTATTCATTTCTCTTGATTAAACTAGGAATAAAATTACTGAGTCATTAAGTGAATAAGACATTCAATAAGAAATTATCCAACTATTTTTCAAAATAGCTATGCCATTTTGCTTCCCACCAAAAGTGTAAGAGCATTCTATTTTCTTTATATTCTCACCAGTCCTTGGTATATTCAGTCTTTAACTTTAGTCCTTCTAATAGATATTTAAAGATACGTTCTTGTGTTTTTTATTTACATTTTTCTAATGACTAAATAATATGTTCTTAGCTGATTTTTATATCCCTGTAGTGCCTTGGTAAATAGACTATGCAAATTTTTCCCTTTTTTTTTTTTTTTTTACAAACATTTACTTTAAAGAGAATATAGCAATAATTGATATGATGTTAGAAGCAGTACACATTTAGAAGACCAAAATGATAGGTTTTTCAAGCATGGTTTTAGTGTTACACATTGCTATCCTCAGTGTAGTTGCTTAGTTCACAGAAATCAGCATATAGAATTGGTGAGGGTGAGAATTCTCCCTATTAACTGCTATTTTCAAAAACTTGATGGAAATTCTTAGGACCATTACCTTAACCATCTTGTGCATATAAATGTATGGTTTTTGCACCTGTCATGTTTCCTAGCTTTTCTCCTTGCCCTGTCTTTGTTGTTGAATCCTTAAGTTCTCACTTTCCTTTTTTTTCAAATTGTGTTATACCTTTCTATTTTTATTCTTTTGAGTTCTTACACTAGGGATACTATGCAATATTTACACATGTGGGTCTGGTTTATTTCACTTACAAGTATATCTTCAAGTGGCATGCACTTATCTATGAAGGCTTAGAGTTTATCATTCTTTATAGCTGAGTAATACTCCATTATATAGAAATACCACATCTTTTTCAACCATTCCTCGTGTGACAGACATCTTGGTTGTTTCCAAGATTTTGCTATCACAGATTGTGCTGCTATAAACATAGGTGCACATATATCACTATGATATGATGTTATCAGTTATTTTGGGAAAATTCCCAGAAAGGGAGATAGCTGGATTGTCTTAGTTTTTTGAGGAGTCTCCAAATTGATTTCCATAATGGGTGCACCAGTCTACATTCTCACCAGCAGTGGAGAATGCACTTATATATGAAATGCTTTCCTTTTCCCCCACAGCCTCTCCAATATTTGTTGTTGGTTGATTTCTTTATGATAGACATTCTTGCTGGGGTGAGATAGTATCACAATGTCATTTTAATTTCATTTCCTGAGTGGCTAGTATGTGGAACATTTTTTCATGTATTGATTTGCCTCTTGTATTTCTTCCTCTAAGATGTGTGTGTTCATCTTGGATGTCCCTAAAAAAAAAGTCATAAGAGACAAGAAAAAAAAATAATAGAATTGTGTTGCTACAATGTTATATATGATTTGGTTTCTAAATTTCTATGTAAAAATGTGTAATTGTTTTTCTTTACATATTTTATGAGGATTTAAAGTTTAGAATATTCACAGTTGTTGGAAAATAGCAGTTCCATGTTATGTCTAAGGTGTTTGACATTCAGACAGATAATGATGACTCTGTTATAGGGCAAAATATCATTGAGCTTCTTTTATGGATGGTTAACAACTAAAGTGTACAGACCAAAAATTAGAGAAAAAGAAGGGTTACAAGGATAGCTAATATTTTGGCCCTCATCCTTCAAGATCATTGAGGACTCAGGACATAAGGAGAACCTGTGCTGTGAAATCCTATAGCTCAATGGTATCCCGAATTTTCTGTTCAAGGAGATTATGGGGCCACAGAGGAAAGTGACTGATGAAATATAGTGTGCCTAAGAAGAGTCACCTAGGGTAAAAATTCTCTCAGGCTTTCCCAGAGAGCAAATTGGTCAAGCAATGGCTGTGACTCATCTAGATGAGAGAAAAAAGAAAAGAAAGAAGGAAGGGGGAAATATTAACTAATTAGACTACTAATCTCTATTGGTTGATTGAAAATGATAGTGAATGCCTAATTGAGTGATCAATTTTGCATGCCTACATCTGGTAATATGAAAAACTACTTTGAAGACATCAATGTGCAATATAACAACCACTCTTTCCCATCATCTTTTTTTGAAATTCTGTATCATTTTTTATGATTTAAAAATTTTTATTCCCTTTAAAATAAAAAATGATGTTTATAAAAAAGAAATTGTCATACTAATCAGCTTTGAAACTGTCTCATTACTATTTGTTTCTCAATAAAATGATTTGAAAATATTTTATCCCACTCATTTCATTTTCCTAGAAATGCCTTTCAAATTGGAAATGGTTCAAATTCTGATAAAGATCAATATTATTTTTTGTGATTCATATTTGCTATTATGAATAAAGGCTGGGTTTATTCATAAATAACTTGTCAGAGGAAGAAATAAAAGAAACAAATGAATACATGAAGAAGTGGGTTATCACAGGCCACAAGATATAAAGTTTTCTATTGTATGCTAAAAATGAAAATACAAAAGTGCACACTACATCCAAGGTAGTTCATTTTTCTCCTGTCATTTCTTGTTGTTTTATAGTTTTACTGTTTGTATTTAAGTCCCTGATCCATTCAAGTTAATTTTTGTAGAAAGGTCAAGGTTCAGGATTTTTTTCATATGGATTATTCAGTGCTGTTTATTGGAATACTATTTCTCTTATCAAATTAGCTTGGTACCTTTATTGGTTTTGAGTTGACTATGTACATGTGGGTCATCCTGTCATTTAACAAGACCTTTACTCAAATCCATGTGCCTGTTAACCAAAAGGGCAACACTTTCACCTTTTCACAGCTGTTCTTTAAACTGTGGTATAAACTCACTCTGTTTCCTCTTTTTATACTTCTCACACTGGTGTCATTCTCTACTATTCCAATAAACAATGCTTCCTAAAATTATCAATGATCACTGTTATAACATCTAACAGATACAACTTTGTCCTTTTCTGTTGTGACTCTCAGTGGCTTTGGACCTTACTAAACACTTCCTCCTCTTTGACATTCCATTTTTATTGACTAAAGCAGCAGTTATTGTTCTCTTGTTTTCCTTGTCTTTTTCTAGTTGTCTGCTTTGTTGGTTCTTTTGCACATTTCTTAAATATCAATTATGACCATGTTCTCTTTTTCTTTTCCTGAATGTATTCTTTGGTTATTCTCATCTTCTTTCATAGATGAAGAATCTCAAATTTATATAGCTCTAATATTTTGAGGTTCATATCTTCATGTCTCACTGCCTACCAGGACCTCATAAGCCCTATGAAGAAAAAGTATCTGGTTTATATTGCACTCATGTTTTTATTTTAATGTTTAATGTATAGAATTTAATGTCTATTTATCAACTAAAAGAACATATGAATGCATGAAGTAATCAAGATATACAGTAGATATTTTAATTCTAGTACAATATTTTAACACTAGTCTTTAAATGGTATTCAGTGCCTATGACTGAGGATGCATGGAATTAAACTTCTTTTGGATATACCTATGTTGTCATCACCCAGGATTCATTTTCCTTATTACAGTTCATAAGGAAGTTTAGAATGAAGAGATGGGAGTGAGGTTTTGTGTAGGGACAGGAAGGAGATGAGAGATCAAATGATACACATTTTTTAGGATTTCTTAGTTGTTCAATAATGGCATTCAAGATTGCTTATATTATTTGAGAAATTAAATATTTGGTGATTGTTAAATTCTCTTTGCAGTTTTAGACATGATAGATCATTTAAAAAAATTTTACTCAAATTTTTGTAAGTCCCTATTATGTTTTTTTTCTTAGCCTTAAAATGATTCCACAGTATGATATAAAGGAAAATGTAAATTGGGTAATATAGATTCTTTCAGTTTTAGTACAGTGAATATTTTTATGATAATCTGAGTACTTATATGAAAAAATGCATATGCTTATTAATGAAAGTAGCATCAAGTACTTTGTGGGAACTTGGGAGAACTGTAAGACATAGTCCTCACTGCTGCCCTAGGAAACACACAACTTTGGGGAGAAAAGACAACCACAGCTGGCAAGTAAACAGCAACACCTGTCACGCCATTTAGAGTGACTATAGTGTGTGTGTGTGTGTGTGTGTGTGTGTGTCACTTGGCACAAAAAACAGGGTGTCCTGCCAGTAGACAACTTTTCAACCTTGCTTGTCATTATGAGCTGTTATGTTTGGGGTTTCCTGTATATTCCCTTTTTATTTGTTTTAGGATGTGTAGTTCCTCAACTTTCTCTTTTTCTTTCCTACATTGCAGTGAGCGATTTCTGGTGCGATTGAACAAGAATGGGGGGCCCAGGAACCCAGAGAAGATAGAACGAATGTGTGCCCTTTTTACAGTATGTGCAAATTTTCTTTCACTTGTTTTTGCTATTGATTCTATGCAGTGGCCTACTGTGTAGATATTATCACCCTGGCAATGAGTATTTATTCTTATTTCGCCATTTTCACACACATTCACACTGGGGAGAATAGGACTTGATTTATGTTTCTGTCAGGTTTTAATGAAATATTTGTAGGAAACTGAAATTATCTATGGTTTTAAATTGAATTTTTGTTTAAAAAATATGAAATACCTAACCCATATCGCATACAGTATGACTTACCACTAAAATTAGACTTACACAAAAGTCTAACTTATTGTTCTTAGCTAAGACCACTTGAAGTTTCTCTTATGTACAATTATAATTTTTTCTTAAAGGCATCCACCAAATCTGTAGCTTAGCAGTGCAGTAGTAAGTTCATATAAAAGGAGATAAATTAAGTAGTCCTCTTCCAAGTACCATATGGATGGTCTTTTTTCTGCAGCGATTTGTGATCTTAGTTTGTTTGATTATTCATTTTCTCTATAGTCATGGGCCATAACTCAGAAAACACTTGGTAATGTGCTTATTAAAAAGGGATAGTCCCACTTACACACATTTGATCAATTTCCTAGCTTCCGTGGCTCCCAACATATTCCCCTTTTGCATTTTGTCAGAAATAGGTGTTCCATTGAAGTTAAAGAAGTCTTTAAAGGACCTTTTCATACTTGATGCTAGTCCAAAGATTGTAGCTTGAATTCAAGCAGAATAACTGAATATACTCCAATAGTATATAATAGTAGTTAGTTATCAGCACAACTGGCAATTGTCAGAAGTTGTTGACTTGAACCTTTTACATATCATATATTAATATAGCTTTAATTTTTTATAACTCATGGCCTCAGTACCTAAAAAAAAACAAGCTACCTCAGTCCTGAAATAAGTGTGCTGTCTGGCTAAAGTCAGATATTATTCACTAGGCAGCTTTGTGTCACATGTTGCTAACTTTCCAAAAGTATAAATAAAGCACCATTTTGTTGTGAAAAAAAAGAAAGAAAAACTATATAGTTTGCCAAAGGCTAATATAATTCTAAACAGGGAACAACTAAAATCTTTTACTTTCAGGTCAGGTACAAAAAAGGATGTCCTCTGTCACTCCTACTCGATATAGTTATGGAATCATTAGCTAGAGCCATTAGACAAGAATGAGAAATAAAAGGAATAAGAATAGAGAAAGAAGAAGTTAAATTATCATTATTTACAGATGACATGATACTTTACTTGGAAGACAAAAAACCGCCACCAAGAAGCTACTAGAATTGATACACAAATTCAGTAGTATTGCAGGATACAAAGTTAATACCAAAAAGTCAGTAGCATTCCTCTACACAGATAACAAACACACTGAGAGGGAAATTAGAGAAATAATGTCTTTTACAGTAGCAACATAGAAAACGAAATACCTTGGAAGTATGAGAAATTTTGGAAGACATAGAGGTAGGAAAAGAGTTCATAGAGAAAAATCGAACCACACTGGTAATAGTTGAAAGAATTAACAACGGGGACTTCCTCTTATTGAGAAGTTTATGCACATCAAAAAAATTAACAACAAAGTGAAAAGCCAACCCAAAATTTGGAAAAAATCTTAACTAATAAGCACTCAGACAAAGGTCTGTTCTTTAGAATTTATAAAGAACTAAAAACAATTAATGCCCAAAAATTTAAAGACCCAATCCAGAAATGGGCATCCAAGATGAACCCATACTTCTCAGAGGATGAAATTTAAAGAGGCAAATAAATGTATGAAAACATGCTCTACATTACTAGCAATCCATAAAATGCAAATTAAAACAACACTGATATGCCCAGAGAATGGCCACAGACAGCGCGGCCAACTCCGCCATCCTCGTGATCCCACCCGCGCCCGCCCAGCCCCAGAGACCCACCAGAGACAGCGCGGCCGACTCCGCCATCCTCCTCCATCCCGCCCGTGCCTGACCAGCCCTAGAGACCTCCTGAGACAGCACAACCCATGGCCAGAAACAGCAGCTGACTCCAGAAGCCTCCTGGATCCCGCCTCAAGCTCTCCCAGTAAGTGGGAATTTACAGGAATCACCAGGCTTCCCAGATCAGTGAGAGTGTGAT
>PVKA01052235.1:0-11818 GCA_004027165.1 Ctenomys sociabilis | reverse complement strand
CCATTTCTGAATTGGGTCTTTAAATTTGAGGGCCCTGTTATATCTTAGTTCTTTATAAATTCTAGACAGTAGACCACTGTCTGATTGCTTATTAGTTAGGATTTTTTCAAAGTTTGTGGGTTGTCTTTTCACTCTGTTGACAATTTCTTTTGACATGCAGAAGCTCTTTAGGAAAAGTTGATCCCATTTGTTGATTCTTGGGGTCTTCCAACATGGAACATTCTTTCACATATTTATTTGCCATTTGTATTTCTTCACCTTATAAATGTGTATTCATCTCAGATGTCCATTTTCTGATTGGGTCTTTGAATTTAGGGGACCCAATTTTTTTTTCATTCTTTCTGTGTTCTGGATAGAAGTCCTTTGTCTGGGGGATAGTTGGCTAAGACTTTTTTTCCCAGTTTGTGCATGTTCTTTTCACTCTTTTGATGACTTCCTCTGATGTGAAAAATCTTTTCAATAAGATGAGATCCCAGGTGTTGATTCTTTGAAGTACTTCCTGTAGAGTTTGGTTTTTGTTCATGAAATCTCTGCCTGTTCCTATGTCTTCAAGAAATCCACCTATTTTTCTCTTCCAGTACATTTAGTGTTTCTTTTTTGATATTTAGACAGTTATCCATTATTACTTTAGTTATTGCATAGTAATTGACATGGATCTAGTTTCAGTTTTCTGCATATGCAAAGCCAGTATTTCTAGCACCACTTGTTAAAGAGGGTATCTTTTGTCCAGTGAATGTGTTTGGCCCCTTTGTCAAAGACAAGGCAGCTGAGTGATTGTAGTTGTGTTTGCATCTTCTGAAATCTGTTCCATTGATCCTCAGGTCTGTTTTTTTTTTTTTTTTCTTTTTTTTTGCAGTACCCTACTGATTTTATCACAGTAGCTTTGTAGTATAAATTCAAGTCAGGGATTGCGATGCCTCCTGCCTTGCATTTGTCATCCAGGATTGCCTTTGCTATTCTAGGTCTGGTTCCACATGAATTTTAGGAATATTTTCTCTAGATTTGCGAGATATGCTAATGATCAGGATTGCATTAAGTTTGTATAACACTTTTGAAGTATGCCCATTTCCACAATGTTGGTTCTTCCTATCCATGAGGATAGGAAATTTCTGTATTTTCTGAAATCCTGTTTGATGTCTTTTTTTCCGAGTACTGTAATTTTTACTGTATAGATCCTTTACTTCCTTTGTTAGATTACTTCCTAGGTATTTCACTTGTATGGATGTTATTATGAAGGCTTTTGTTTCCTGATTTTTTCTCTCAGTGAATTTGTTTTTTGTGTATAAGAATACTATTGATTATTGGATGTTGACTTTGCATCCTGTTATGCTACTGAATTTATTTATCAATTCTGAGAATCTCTTGGATTTTTTTTTTTTGGTCTTCCTGTTGAAAATTATGTCATCTGCAAATAATGATAATGTAGTGTCTTCCTTTCCTATTATTATTTCATTTTTTCTCTGTCTTATCTAATTGCTCTGGCTAATGTGTCCAAAACTATGTTGGACATAGTGGTGGTAGTGGACATCCTTGTCTTTTGCCTGATATTAGAATGAAAGATTTCAGGTTTGTCTACTTAGAATGATATTTGCTGTTGGATTGTCATAGATAGCTTTTATCAGATTGAAGAAAAGACAATCTATACCAATTTTCTGCAGTTTTTATCATGAATGAGTGGCACATTTTTTCAAGAGCTTTTTCCAATTTGAATCCTATATGGTCATGGTGTACAATCTTCCTGATGATTTGCTGCATTCTACTGATAATATTTTATTGACTATTTTTGAATTAATGGTCGTTAAGGAGATTGGCATGTAGATCTCTTTTGACTGATTGGGTCTTTCTCTGGTTTCGGTATCAGTGTAACATTTGCCTGTAGAAATGTGTTAGGGAGAATTACTTCCTTTAAAATTTCTTCGTAGTTTTTGCACTGACCAGATAGCGCAGCAGACTAAAGCACCTGCTTAGCCAGGCTCAAGGACCGGGGTATCCTGGTGTTGATTACAGCCTCACTTTGGGGGTGCACTGAGATGGAGATTGAGACTGGGAGTGGTGGCACCTGCCTGTAATCCCAGCGCTTGGGAGGCTGAAGAAAGGAGGATCACTATGAGTCTGATCTGTGTAGTGAGACCCTGTAGACATTGTACTAAATACGTAAAAAATAAAGAAAATAAAATAAATTTCTTTGTTGCTTTTGAGGTTATTTGCATTAAATTTTCTGCAAATTTTTTTCCAAGCCAAACTGTATCCAGCTTTATTAAAGATATTTTTCATAAACAATCATGATATTTCAGGCAGGACATGGGCATACAATCATTAACAGTGTACAACTATGTTCAAACTCCCTTCTTGAATGGACTACTAAAAAACAGAAAGCCACTATAAAATCCAATGAAGTCTTCATTTGAGGCTCTGAAGTAGGGAAAGTTTAGAGTAAGGGTTGACACTTCACATTTAGTGTGTTGTTTAACAACTTTTCACAAGCTAGCCCTGACTTTCAGGAAATGAAATTGGCTGAATTATCAATCTGAAGATCCACAATCTAGAAAAAGAACTCAATTGCTCTTGTGAGACACCATCTCAGTGTTAGTGGCAAGTCCAGATCACCAGACACACTGGTAACATCACTTTTGGCAATCAGATGCCAAGAGGTCTCTGGGCTTAAGGGAATAAAAGCCTATGCTGATGGCAGAGGAAAGGAGGGCATAAAAGGAACTGGGAGGATTCTAAAGGCGATAATGCCAGGGTGAAGGATGAACCACAGAGAAGATTTTCAAGGTTGTCTGCTGAACCAGCTCCTCCAAAGCCAGAGTCTAAGCCTAAAAAGGACCCTGAAAAGAAGGGAGAGAAGGTATCCAAAACGAAAAAGGGAAAAACTGATGCCAGCAAGGACGGGAATAACCCTGGAGAAAATGGAGATTCCAAAACAAACCAGGCACAAAAAGCTGAAGGTGCTGGAGGTGCTAAGATAAGTGTGTGCATACTTCTGGTGACTATACAGTTTGAAATACTATTTTTATCAAGTTTTATAAAAACACAAAATTTTGCTTTATTTTTTTTAGGCTATGTTGTTAGCACACAGAATGCTCCATTGTTGTTTTAGGGAAAGGAGCATATGTCAGTAGTGCGTCTCCCAAGCTGGATTGATGTGGGGAAGGTACCTTTCCTTGCTGGTTTTGAGAGACTTCCTCTTGTCTCCCCGGAGGAGGGATTCCCTGACGTCGATGCATGTGGGAACATCCCACATGTTGGATCTCTTTCTAGAATATCTTTCACTAATTAATCTCTCAGGCATGGTGGCCACAATGGTGGATCACAGGTACTAGACACAAGATGCAGCAACACACAGCTTTGGGTGGCCCGGGAGTCATCCTCACTTCTTCTCCACACTGCTCCTCTGTACATTTCTTGAAGAGTTCAGCTGTGAGTCCATTAGAACTTGGGATTTCCTTTGTTAGTAAGTCCTTGATTACATTTTCAATTTCATTAACTGATATTTGTAAGTTATTTTTGGAATTGTAATTTGAACTGAGGACCTTGCGATTGTTAGGGATGTCCTTGTACTGTTAAATTGCATCCCCAGGTCCCTGATATTGGGTTATGCACAACGTTTATATATTCTTGATTCAGTTTTGGTAACTCATGAGTATCTAGGAATCCATGTATTTCATCTATGTTTCCCATTCCATGAGAGTAAAGATTTTTTTCAGTAGTTATTAATATCTTCTAAATTTCTGTAGGCTCTGTAGTAGTTTCATCCTTTTCATTCATTATTGCATGAATTTGAATTTTTTTCTTTCCTTTTCTGATGGAGTTGCTCAGGGTTTTATCAGTCTTATTTAATCTTTGAAAGAATAAACTTGGTATTGTTTTCTTCATCTCCATTGCATTAATTTCTGCTGTGATCTTTACAATTTCCTGCCTGATTTGGGCTTTGGCCTTGACTTGCTCTTCCTTTTTTAGAAGCATGGGGTGCAGCATTATGGCATTTATCTGTTCTCTTTCTGTTTTCCCAGTGAGAATTTACCACTATAAATTTCCTTCAGAAAACTGCTGTCATTGCATCCCATAAATTCCAGTAACTTGTGTTTGAATTTTCATTGTATTGTAAATATGTTTAATTTGTTCATTAACTTCATCTATGACCCATTGTTTGTTCAGGAGGGTGTTATATAATTTCCATGTGTTTATGAAGCTTTTGCACTTTGTTTTGTCATTAATTTCCAATTTCATTGCACCAATGGTGAGATAGGGGCCAGGGAGATAGCTCAGTGCTTGCCTGGAAAGCACAACATTCTGAGTTTGATCCCTGGTACCACCAAAACCAAACCAAAACAAAACCTTTGGTCAGATAGTATGCACAGAATAATTTAATTCCTTGCACTTAAGCATGTTCTATGGACTATGATGTGGTCTATTGTAGAGAAAATCCCATGTGTAGCTGAAGAGAATGCGTATTCAGATGTTGCTGGGCATAGCACTCTGTAAACATCTAAGTCCATTTGTTCCAAGATGTGTAATTTTTGTGTAACTGATTAATCTCTTTGAGACAATGAGTTGTTAAAATCTCCCATTAATATTGTGTTATTGGTTATTTGATTTTTCATGCCCATGAAGATTTTTCTTATATAGTTATATCCTTCCATATTTGGTGTATACATATTTATGACCATGTTTCCTCTTCTTGAAATTTTCCCCTAATGAATATGTAGTGACCTTCTTTATCTTGCTTGATTACCCTTGCTTTGCAGTTTGTATTGTCTATGAACAGAATAACTACCTGTCTTTTTTCTGGGTTGCTGATACATGAAGAATTGTTTTCCATCTTTCAGGTTTTAATGGGATTCTTAATTTCCTGAGTATCTCTTTGAATATGCTTCTAATTCTTTCCTATTCTGTTCATTTAAAGTTTCCATCATTTTTCTATGCTCCTCTACTTTTTATCTATGTCTTCATTAGATATGTTCAGCAAAGCTTTCATTATGGTCTCCATGCCATTCTTTATCTGAGAAATTATTTGTGATCTGATTTCCTCTATTCCCACTTGGAATTTTTTTTTTTACTTCAATTGCTATCATTCCCGATGTTATGGGATATGATTTCTAATTTCTTCCATGCTGACATCTCCTGGGATTGCTCTGCAATGGATGGAGGCCTGAGATTTGCTTTTTCTCCTTTGTCTTATAGTTTTCTATTTCCTAAAGAACTCTTTATTTTAATGTCTGTGGTAATCTTTCTGAAATTTTGACAGTATGTAGCTATATAACGGCTATGAAGGGCACTCTAGGAAATGTCTGTTTCTTGGGGAAATCTGTGAGTCAGAGATTCTTGGTTTGTGTCTGCCCTGAGAGTCTGCTTCTCTATTAATCACCCAATTAATGGCGAGTGGGCCATTGGTTTCCTGCACTGTCCTCCATCTGTAGGTGTAGTACAGTGGTGAGATTATTGCCCCACAGCTTCCCAGTGTTGTTTCTGAATGGAGAACAAGTTATTAAGCAGATATGACATCATTGCCACAGTAGTACAACTAGCTATAATGATAATTTCAAGCAAAATTTTGAAATTGACAAACATTGATAACCATTAATTTTGTAGTTTAGACCACCATAAGAGCAAAGTACATTTAACCTGTGGATTTAACCTGTGTTCCACTGGCCAGGCCAATTACAAAGTTCCAGGTGCTCCACCTTGTGGACGGGGTTGGGCCTTTTCGTTTTCTTTCTTCTTTCTTCCTTTCTTTATCTCATGAGCAGGGGTAGTGTCACTACATAGTAGAGGCTCAAACAGGCCTCAGACTCATAATTTTTGTGCATCAGCTCCCAAGTGCTGGGATCATATGGATAACATTTTGCTTTAGATAAAAGATCTTGCTCTGTAATTTATGCTGGCCTCAAAACTGGGGGAATATTCTTGCATCAGCCTCCTGCATGCTTTATTACATGTGTACAACACCCTTGCCAGCAAGTTTTGTTTTGGGAATTGGGTCTACTTGTGTACTTCAGGCAAGGCTCCATCTTACTGCATTACTCAGGCTAACCTGGAACTCATGGGTATCCTCCTGCTTCAGCCTCCTAAATGCAGGGGTACAGCCTTCCACTACCATGGACAAAATGATTTGCTTTTGAGACCAGGCCTCACTCTAATTTAGGATGGTCTGGAACTCATTATGTAGTGCTGGCCACCAAATTCTGGAGATTGTCCTGCCTCTGCCTCACCAGTGCTAGATTACAGGCTCCCATTACCATGGTCAGCATGTTCGTTTTTCTTTTTGAAACAAGGTCTCAGTCTATATTTCAGGCTAGCCCCAAATTCACTGTTTGGGGGTCTGGCTTCCAGCTCATGGGTATCCTCCTACCTCAGCCTCCTCATTGCTTTCTTACAGTCCAGAACCATCATGGCCAGTAGTTTTTAGTGGAAAAGTCTGATTCCATAATTCATGCTGGCCTCAAATTCATTATGCAATTCAGGTTGGCCTAGAATTCTTAGCAATTTTCCTGCCTCAGCCTTCAGAGTGCTAGACTCCAAGCATGCCTCACCAAGACCAACATGTTTTGTTTTTGAGACAATGTTTCATTCTGTAATTTATTCTGGTCCAGAATTTATTTTGTAACTCATGGTGTCCTAGAACTGGAGATTCCCCTGCCTCAGCCTCCCCAGTGCTAGATTACGGGTGCTTGCCATCTCCACTAGCTTGTCCTGTTTCTGAGGCATTGTGCTGCTCTGCAAATCAGTCTGGTCTGGAACTCAGTATGTAGCACAAATGGCTTTCGCCTCGTGATCATCTTTTGGCCTCAGCCTGCTGAGTGCTGGCTTGCAGGCCTGCACCACTCTGGGCAGCATGTTTTTTTGAAATCTTTGTTCTTGAAACAGGATAAAAAATGGTCAAAAATAGAAGTAATACAATATTTCCATAAATAAAATTACAGGAATTCCACAAAGGTTTTTGTATAGCATATTGTCTTCAGACTAGTTCCTCAGATTACAAGAATTGGTCAAAAATTATACTAAATTTAAAAGGTGAGAGGAAATAATTAAAGCATTAACTTCTCCTTTCAATTGATCAGCAAGAATCAGTAGTGCAATTGGCCAAGCCACGCCTTCTTTCTTTCTTTTGTCCTTTTGCTTCTCCCAGATGTCCCTTCCCTTTGAACAGTTTCTTTCCTCCTCACAGTGTCTATTCTGCCTTTCTAATTTTATTTATTCTTTCAGTTTCTTACATGAGGGTGACAATACGATGTTTACACATGTGGGCCTTACTTATTTCAATTATGAGTATGGTTTATCATAGCATCCGTTTTCCTACAAAAGCTTTGAGTCTACCTTTTTCATAACTGAGTTGTACTCCACTGTATCAAAATTCCACATATTTTTATTCATTTTTCATTTGATGGGCATCGGGGTTGCTTCCAAGATTTAGTTATCACAAATTACACTGCTATAAACATGGGTGAATGTATTTTGCTGTGGTTTGGTGTTTTCAGTTCTTCTAGAAAAATACATAGAAGGAGAATAGCTGGGTTTAATAAGACCTCTAATCCTAGTTATTTTAGGAAGTTCCACACTGATTTTTATTGTGGTTGTACCAGTCTAAACTGCACTAACAGTAAAGAAGTTTTCCTTTCTTCCCATAGCAGCGCCAGCATTTGTTATTAGTTGATTTCTTCATGATAGCCATTTTTTCTAGGGTGAGAGAGAATCTCAGTGCTGTTTTCATTTGCATTTCTCAAGTGATCAATGTTGTTAAACATTCTTTCATACACTAATATATTTTTACCACATTCATCACAGATGCCTATTTTTTGATTGGGTCCTTGTATTTTGGGAACCTGATTGGTTTCAATTCTTTATAAGTTCTAGATGGAAATCCTTTATCTAAGGGACAGATGGCTAATATTTCTTCCTAACTTGTGTGTCATATTTTCACTCCATTGGTGATTTCTCTTTTATTGCAGAAATTTTTCAAAAAGTTGAGATCCCAGTTGTTAAATTGTTTCCCATGTAGTTTGTTTTTGTTCATAAACTTTCTGCCTGCCTGTATGTCTTTAAGATTTATACCTACTTTCTCTTCCAGTAGAGTTATTGTTTCTGTTTCAATATTTAAACTTTGGTCCATTTTTACTTTAGATTAGTGAAAGACCACAATGACCAGAACACCATGAATGAGAATGGAAGGAACCCACTAAACAGGACAGACAATTAAACACAGGTTACAAAGGAGTAAACAAAGCCAGGTAAATATCATGACAAACATAAGTCAACAGATTTCAATTATAACCATCATTGTAAATGGACTCAATTCTCCAATTAAGAGAAATAGACTGGCACAGTGCATGGTAATGGACATGCATGTAATTTTAGCCTTTTGCATGTGGAAAGCCAATTTTTTCCAGCATCATTTGTGTTTGGTTCCTTTGTCAACGATAAGGTGGCTAACTCCCTTTATGAAACACTAACACAAGAGACAGGCAGGAGCAGTTCTGAACTAAGATATTCTACCAATATAATTAAGACTTTTTAATGACTAAGAAAGTATTAGAAGTCTATCTCTACCACAAGTGCAGTGCAGTTTGGCTGCCATGGGGAAGAGAAGCAAAAACATAAAGCGAAACTCAAACTTTGAGATATAGACACAGATCCTGTCTAAAGCTGAAGTTTATCCAGGCCTTCCTTTAATCAGTACCCTCAAAAACATTAAGCTTACACCTTAAGTAAAAGAGGAATTCCATTTAAATCAAGTGATAAGAATTTAATAATAAAGCCAGGGGAAATGAAGATAGGAGAGCAATGATAATGAAAACAAAAACACTTAAAAATTAGTGAACTCATGTCCCTTTATGAAATAATCATGGTTTAAGTCCATGGTTTCTTGGGGTTGTTGCCTTGGGGTCAGTAGCGAGTTAATGCATCATGGCAGAATCATGCAGTAAAGGAAGCTCTCAAGTCATGGCCAGCATGGAAATGCAAAGAAAGTGGAAGGTGAAGGGTCAAAGTCCCACTATCCCCTTCAAAGGCACATGCACATAAGAACGGGAGATTTGGAACTAGGCCCCACCTTTTAGAGTTTCCACAACTTCCATGGGTTGGTGACTAAGCCTTTTCACACATGGGCATTTTGATCAAAAATAACAAAAAAAATTAGCAATCTGCACAATAAAAGGGAGACTGTTAGTAAATTCGGATTACACAAATGCTTAAAAGACTATAAAGAAGGAATACCGCTGAATTATAACTTGGATAAAATTCAAGAGATTTATGGGAGTAATAAAGGGTAGACAGAAAGACTCTATGAATTTCATGATTTCATTTATGTGAACTACTAGAAAAAGGCAAATGAATAGAAACCAAAAGTAGATTAGCATTTACTTGAGTCTGAAAATGAAAATGGAGATTAGATACAGATGGCCATGTGGCTTCTTCATTAGGTAATGTGAACGTCTTAAACCTGAACTTGCATAATGGTTGGACACCAGTATAAATTTACTAAAAGTTATTAAATTATATGCTTGAAATACTGAAGTTTATACTATGTAAATTATTTATTCATAAAGCACTTAAGGAGAATAATAAATATTTCATATAATCAAATTTACGCAAACAAACTTGATAACTGAGGGGAGAGAATGAGTTATTTAAAACACACAAGCTGTTAAGGTCTACTCAAGAAGAAATGGATAAAGTTAACTGGCTGCAAATCTACCTGTGAAGGATAAGGGGAAAAAAGCAACAAATGAAGAAAAAAGTGGTTGACCAAATCTGTATCAATTCATGATAAAATTCTCAGAAAATTAAAAATTAATGGAAACTTTTTCCACGCAAAAATGCATATATGAAAGTTCCACAGTGAACTTTGTAATAGTGAAAAGCACTGTTGCTGCTCAAAGATTAGGGATAAGACAGAAATATGTACTCTCAACACTCCTATTTAGTATAATTTTTTAGTATAATTTTAATTGTGGTAACAAGTGCAGTGAAGAAATTGTATAAAGGAATCAGACTGGAAATAAAGGAATAAAACAGTTTATAACACAACTAAATGGACAGTGAGAACTTAAGGATTAAATAACAAAGAGAGGGCTAGGAGAAAAGCTAGGAAACATGGCAGGGACAAAGCCATACTTTTAGATGCACAAGATGGGTAAGGCAATGATCCTGAGAATCTCCATCAGGTTTTTCAAACTAGCAGTTAATTGGTAAGATTCTCACCCTGACTAACTACGTATGCTGACACCTGTGAACTAAGCAACTGCACTGAAGATAGCAATGTGTAATACTAGGGCCATGCTTAGAATGTCTGTCACCCTGGTCTTCTAAAAAAAATACTGCTTCTAATATCATATTAATTACTACTATATTGTCTCTCAAGTAAATGTTTGTTAAAAGGAAGAAAAAGGTAATAAATGAAAACAAGAGACACCATATTAATAGGCTGAGCTGTAAAAGGCTCAAATCAGCAACTTCCGACATTGCCAGTCCTATGGAGAACCCACTCCTACTATGGACTACTGGACTATATTGCATCATTTTGCTGAATTCACACACCTACAATATTTAAATGACAATGGAATACCCTTCTTTGACAAAACTAAACAAAAAAGGGGGTACAATGAATGACCATTTTGTATCTGCATGTTCAAAACAGGATAGATATGCAGCTACATTCTCTTAATTCAATGAATAGAAAGATTTGTTCTGATAATGTTTGTGGACAGGATATCATGTCTGCATCTTGTACAGTGAATAACCAGTAAGGCAACTATATGCAATGTATTAATCATTGGAACCATACTAATAGGTTTGAAACCATCTCATTATTATTTGTTTCTCAATAAAACTACTTCTTAAAAAAGAAAATAAGAGACAAAAAAGGAGAGTTAAAAGAATTTTCTACATTTCAAATTCCAAAGAATCCACATAAATGTTATTAGAACTAAAAAGTGAATTCAGAAACTCTGGAGTACACAATTTCAATGTGCATAAATAGTATTTCTATTTATTGTTAATGAATCATTGGAAATTCAAATTGTAAAAGAAAAAAGAAATTTACAATAGAACCAAATGATGTGAAATATTCAGGGATAAACTTACCAAAACATAAGAAAAGTCTGGATGCTAAAGAAAAATCTACAAAGCACCAAGATAAGGCACCAAAATCGACCCAAATAATCAGAGAGCTACATCAAGTTCATGTATTTGACACTCAATGTTAGTAAGACGTCAGTTCTCCCAAATTTACTCCTATTTTTGTTATGCAACTTAGATAAAATAGTGGTAGGGTTTGCATTTTTAAACAAAACTACAGCTTGGTTTTGGAAAAGAAACAAGACAAACTTTAACAAGAAAAATGAAAGTAATTTTGGAAAAGAACACAGTGGATGAGTCACCATACTTGATGTCAAGCTTACTCTAAAGATAATATGATCAACAACTTCTCGGTGGCTGATTTTTAAAACTTTGTAAATCTTTTTGGAGATGGAACACTTATGCATTTATTTTTACTTCAGAGAACATTGTACTACTTTCCCATTATTAAATCAAAAATTGCATAAACACCCTAAAATACACAGTAGATGTCCAAATATTACCAAAACACAAAATTAAATAATTCACTGTTTCAAATTTAATAATAATTTTGAAGATCACATATGCAATCCTCTAAGTAAAATTTAAAGCAGACCTTAAAGCACATGCTTCTTTCTTTCTTCCTTCCTTCCTTCCTTCCTTCCTTCCTTCCTTCCTTCCTTCCTTCCTTCCTTCCTTCCTTCCTTCCTTCCTTTCTTTCTTTCTCTTTCTTTCTTTCTTTCTTTCTTTCTTTCTTTCT
>PVKA01052234.1:0-11819 GCA_004027165.1 Ctenomys sociabilis | reverse complement strand
TGAAGCATGGCCTTATTTTATATACCTCATTTTTATACTTTTCTGCTGGATGGTTAAGTCTGAAATAAAGCAAGACCTATATACCAAAAAACGTAACTTTTGTATCTGATGAAGTCGGTCAAGTCCTCTCAGGACTTGTCCCGAAACACTGTACCGCACTTTGTAGATCCTTTGTCAGTGTCAGCCATGTGGATGAGTCACGGCCATTGCTTGACCAGTTTGCTCTCTGTGAAAAGTGGAGAGAAAGATTCTCTCCATGGGACTCTCCTTAGGCAAGTTATAGATCATCATTCACATTCCTCTGTGGCTCCATGATCTCCTTTATCAGAAACTTTGGGGTACAATTGAGTTTCATGATGTTATAGTACAGGTTCTCCTATATCCTGAGTCTTAACTGACCTTGAACGCTAGGGCCAAAATGTTGGCTGACCTTGCAGCCCTTCCATTTCTCCAATTTTTGGTCAGCAAACTTAGGTTGCTAACCATCCAGAAGAGAAGTTGATTATTACTCTGCAACATATGCAGTTCAGTTTACCCTATCTGTCTAAATTCTTTTTAGTTGTTGTTATGCCTTTCTATTTGTATTTCTTCTTTTGATTTCTTATACTAGGGAGACTATATGATATTTGCACATGTGTGTCTGTGTCTGGTTTATTTCACTTATGAGTATATGTTCAAGTTGCATCCACTTAAATATAAATGCTTCAAGTTTATCATTCTTTATAGCTGCGTAATACTCCATTGTATAAAAATACCACATCTTTTTCAACCGTTCCTCATGAGACGGGCATCTTGGTTGTTTCCAAGATTTGGCTATCACAGATTGTGCTGCTATAAACTTACATAAATATATATCACTATGATATGATGTTTTCAGTTCCCACAGGAAAATTCCCAGTACAAGGATAGCTGGCTTGAATGGGATTTCCAGTCCTATTTTGTGAGGAGTCTCCACACTGATCTCCACAATGGAAATCTCTAGATTTCCACCAATAGTGGAAAAGTGTTCCTTTTTCCCCACATCCTTTCCAGCGTTTGTTGTTGGTTGATATCTTTATGATAGCCATTCTTTGTGGAGTGAAATGGTATCTCAGTGTTGTTTTAACTGGAGCATTTTTTCATATATTTATTTGCTTGTTTAACTTTATCCTCTGAGAAGTGTGTATTCATATCTGATGTCCATTTCTGGATTGGGTATTTAAATTTTAGGGCCCTAATGTATCTTAGTTCTTTTTAAACCATAGAGAACACACCTTTGTCTGAGTGCTTATTAGTTAAGATGTTTTTGAAATTTGTGGGTTGTTTTCACTTTGTTGACAATTTCTTTTGATGTTCAAAAACTTCTCAATAAGAGTTGTTCCCAGTTGTTAATTCTTTCAAGTGCTTCCTGTAAGAATATATGTTTGTTCATGAACTCTTTACCTACCCTGTCTTTAAGAGTTGCTCCTACTTTCTATTCCAGGAGATTGAGTGTTTCTGTTTTAATGTTTAGATCTTTAATCCATTTTGACTTTAACTTAGTGCATGGTGATTGAGCTGGGTCAAGTTTTAGTTTTCAGCATGTAGAAAGCCAGTTTTTGCAACACCATTTGTTAAAGAGGCTATCTTTCTTCCAGTGAGCTTGTTTGGTCCCTTTGTCGAAGGTGGCTGAGTGTTTTTGTAAATTCCTCTATATCTTCTAATCTATTCGATTGATCTTCAGGTCTATTTCGTTGCCCGTGCCATGTTGATTTTATCATAGTAGCTATGTAGTATGAGTCAGGAATTGTGATGCCAACTGCCTTGTCTTTGTTGTCCAGGATTGCCTTTGCTATTCTAGGTCTTTTGTGGTTCCAAATAAATTTTAGGAACAATTTCTCTAGGTCCGGGAGGTATGTTGGTGGCTGTTTGATAGGGATTGTGTTAAGTATGTACAACAATTTTGAGAGTATGGCCATCTTCACGATGTTGGTTCTTCCCTTACAGAAGCAGGGAAATCTTTCCATTTTCTGAAGTTCATTATGATCTCTTTTCCTAGGATACTGTAATTTTCTTCTCTTCTTTAAAAATTTATTTATTTATTTTTGGTTTTTTAATATGTATTTATTTATTTTTATTTTTTCCAATTGAAGAACAAATAGCAATGAGACAGTTTCAAGACAAATTAACAGATTCAGTAAATTAATACATTGCAAACTGTTTTCGTAATGTTTTGGTATCGAACAAGGCGCATACATGATATTATACTTACATACATTATTATAGCAGATGGCTCTAATCAGTGAATTAAGAGAGTATAGCTATATACTTATTTTATATTTTATAACTGAATTATATCACAGATTCAATAATTAATACTTTCAACTTTATTATCTTCCTAGTGGTTGTCCACAGTGCTAGAAGCCGTCATGATATCGTGTCCAACCACTATTAGTGCAAATCTTGCTTCTCATAGAATTATGCAGAAGCATAGCATATTTATCCTAACTGTACTGCTTATACACACATATCATGATTCTTCCTTTGTATGTCCTTGGTTTTTTTTGTCTAGACCTGTCAAGGATGAGTACTGCATTGTCATTAAACCTGTTTAGGTATCTGGACTCATTGACACAATCCAACACAGTCCATCATTCCATAACAATAGTGAGTTATCTGAAGAAGTTGTTGACTATAGCCATTTATAGCTCAACTTATTATTATGGCCCCACGTTATATACGTCATTGTTATACTTATCTGCTGGATGGTTAAGACTGAGATAGATCAAGCCCTGTATACCCTAAGATGTAGCCTTTGTTTCTGTTGAGATCAGTGAAGTCCCCTCAGGTTTATCTTATAATCCTGTACCTTACTCTGTAGATCCTTTGTCTATGTCATCCATGTGGATGAGTCACGGCCAATGCTTGATCAGTTTGCTGTCTGTGAGAGTCTGAGAGAAAGTTTTCTCTCCATGTGACTCTCCCCAGGCACACTACATCATCAACCTCTTTCCCCTGTGGCTCCATACTCTACTTGATCAGAAAATTTGGGGCACAACTGAGTTTCATGATGTTGCAGTAGAGGTTCTCCTACGCCTTTAGTCTTCGCTGACCTTGAAAGGCTAGAGCCAAAATGTTGGCTGACCTTACAGCTCTTCTATTTCTCCAGTTTTGATTTGTGATCTTAGATTGTTAACCATCCAGAAGAAAAGCTGACTATTACCCTGCAATCCATGCAGTTCAGTTTTTCTTAGCTATCTGACTCAATTCTTTTTAGTTGTTGTTGTACATTTGTATTTGTGTTTATCTTTTGCCTTCTTATACTACAGAGACTATTCGACATTTGCACATGTGTGTGTGGGTTATTTCACTTACTAGTATATGTTCAAGTGGCTTCCACTTCAATATAAATGCTTCAAGTTTATCATTCTTTATAGCTGAGTAATACTCCATTATATAGAAATACCACATCTTTTTCAACCATTCCTCATGTGATGGACATCTTGGATGTTTCCAAGATTTTGGTGTCACAAATTGTGCTGCTGTAAACATAGGTACACATATATCACTATGATATTATGTTTTCAGTTCCTCTGGGAAAATTCCCAGTAGGGGAATAGCCGGCTTGAATGGGATTTCCAGTCCTACTCTTTTGAGGAATCTCCAAACTGATTTCCATAATGGTTGTACCAGTCTATATTCCCACCAGCAGTGGAGAATCTCGTGTTCCCTTTTCCCCACCACCTCTGCAACATTTGTTGTTGGTTGATTTCCTTATGATACCCATTTTTTTCTGGAGTGAGATGGTATCTCAGTGTGGTTTTTATTTGCATTTCATGGATGGCTAGTGATGTGGAGCATTTTTTCATATATTTATTCACTTCTTTAATTTTGTCCTCTGAGAAGTGTGTATTCATCTCAGATGCCCATTTCTGAATTGGTCTTTAAATTTGAAGGCCCTGTTATATCTTAGTTCTTTATATAATCTAGACAGCAGACCTTTGTCTGGTTGCTTATTAGTTAGCAGTTTTTCAAAATTTGTGGGTTGTCTTTTCAATCTGTTGACAATTTCTTTTGACATGCAGAAGCTCCTCAAAAAGAGCTGATCCCAGGTGTTGATTCTTTCAAGTGCTTCCCATGCGAATATATGTTTGTTCATGAACTCTTTACCTACCCCTATGTCTTCAAGAGTTCCTCCTACTTTCTATTCCAGGAGATTGAGTGTTTCTGTTTTAATGTTTAGATCTTTAATCCATTTTGACTTTAACTTAGTGCATGGTGATAGAGCTGGGTCAAGTTGTAGGTTTCAGCATTTAGAAAACCAGTCTTTGCAGCACCATTCATTAAAGAGGCTATCTTTCTTCCTGTAAGCTTGTATGGCTCCTTTGTTAAAGATCAGATAGCTGAGTGTTTTTGTAGATTCCTCTGCATCTTGTAATCTATTCGATTGATCTTGTTCTATTTCATTGCCAGAACCATGCTGATTTTATCACAGTGGCTTTGTCGTACAATTTCAAGTCAGGAATTGTGATGCCTCCTGCCTTGTCTTTGTTGGCCAGGATTGCCTTTGCTATTCTAGGTCTTTTGTGGTTCCAAATAAATTTTAGGAACAATTTCTCTAGGTCCGGGAGGTATGTTGGTGGACATTTGATAGGGATTACGTTAAGTCTGTTCAACAGTATGGCCATCTTCACGATGTCGGTTCTTCCTTTCTAGAAGCAGGGAATATTTTTCCATTGCCTGCAATCTTCTATGATTTCTTTTCTTAGGGTTGTGTAATTTTCTCTATAAAGATCTTTGACTTCCTTGGGTGAGTGAATTCCAAGGTATTTCATTTTCCGTGGTGCAATTGTAAATGGTATTGTTTCTATAGTTTCCCTCTCAGTGAGCTTGTTATCTGTGTAGAGGAATGCTATTGACTGTTTACTATTGACTTTGCATCCTGATATGCTACTGAATTTGTGTATCAATTCTAGTAGCTTCTTGGTAGAGTTTCTTTGGGTCTTCCAAGTAAGGTATCATGTCATGTGTAAATAGAGATAATTTAACTTCCTCTTTACCTATTCTTATTCCTTTTATTTTTCCCTCTTGTCTAATGGCTGTTGCTAATGATTCCAAAACTGTATTGAATAGGAGGGGTGATAGCGGACATCCTTGTCTTGTACCAGATCTAAGAGCAAAAGATTTCATTTTTCCCCATTTGGAATTATATTAGTCATTGAGTTGTCATAGATGGCTTTTTGCAAGTTGAGGTACAGGCCTTCTATTCCAATTTTCTGTAGGACTTTGAACCTGAATGAGTCTTGGACTTTGCCAAAAGCTTTTTCTGCATCAGTTGAGATGATCATGTGGTTTTTAGATCCAGTCTATTAATATATTGTATTACATTTATAGATTTTCAAATATTGAACCATCGTTGCATCCCTGGGATGAATCCTACCTGGTTGTAGTGTATAATCTTCTTGATGATTTGCTGTATTCTATTTGCTAGGATTTTATTGAGTATTTTTGCGTCTATGTTTATGAGTCAGATTGGCCTGTAGTTCTGCTTTTTAGTTGTGTCTTACCCTGGTATTGGAATCAGTATAATACCTGCCTCCAGAAACGATTTTGTGAGGAGTGCTTCCTTTTCAATTTCTTTGAAGAATTTGAACAGCGTAGGGATTATATCTCATATGAATTTTTTGTAGAATTCAGCTATGAATCCATGAGGACCTGGACTTTTCTTTTTGGCAGGGTTTTTATTCTGTTTCATATCTTGTTGGCTGTTATTGGGTTATTGAGAGTTGTTCTATCTTCTTGATTCAGTTTTGGTAATTTGTACCTTTTGAGGAATCTGTCCATTTCTCATGTGTTCTATTTTGTGAGCGTAAAATTTCTCAATGTGTGTATTGATGTTTTTCTGAATTTCCACTGGACTTGTGATCATTTCATCCTCTTCATTCCTTATTGCTTGCATTTTAATTTTTTCTTTCTTCTTTTGATGAGGTTAGCTAGGGGCTTATCTATTTTATTTAGTCTTTCAAAGAACCAGCTTTTTGATTTGTTGATTCTTTGAACTGTTTTCTTCATCTCAATTGAATTAATTTCTGCTCTAATCTTTATGATTTGTTTCAGTCTTTGGGCTCTGGCTTTGGTTTGCTCTTCCTTTTCTAGATGTGCGAGGTGCAACATTAGGGTGTTTATTTGTTCCTGTCTGTTTTCCTAATGTGTGAGTCCATAGCTATGATTTTTCCTCTGAGGTCTGCTTTCATGAAGTCCCATAAATTCTGGTAAGCCGTGCTTGAATTTGATATTGTTGAATTTCTTGTTTAATTGCATCTGTGATCCATTGATTGCTGAGAATGGTGTTGTTCTATTTTCAGAAATTTAGCCATTTTTTTCTGATTTGTTTTGTTGTTTGTTTCTAGTTTCTTTGCACTGTGGTCAGATAATATGCCTGGGATAATTTCTGTTTTCTTGCACATACTTAAGCATGACCAATGGACCAGTATGTGGTCTATTTTAGAGATTGACCCTTGTGCAGCTGAAAAAAATGTGTATTCATGAGTGTTGCATGGAACACTCTATATGTCCACCAGGTCCATTTGTTGCAAGCTGTGGTTCAGTTCTGCTACTTCGATGCTAATTTTTTTGTGGTTTATCTATCTTTTTGAGATAAGGGGTTCTTAAGGTCTCCTGTTCTGATTGTGGGCTTTGATATTAGATTTTTTCTTTCCATTAATATTTGTCATAAATAGTTGGTGGTCTTGTGTTTGGTGCATAGGTATGTTTGAGTGTTGCCCTTCCTCCTGAATTTTTCCCCTAACCAGTGTATAGTGGCCTTCTTTATTTCGATTGATCCTTCTTGGTTTAAAGTTGAGACTGTCTAAGAGCACACTTGCTACTCCTGGTTTTTTCGGAGGTGCTGGGGCATGTAATATTGTTTCCCATCCTTTGACTTTAAGCCTATGAATGTCTTTTTGAGTTAAGTGTGTTTCTTGTATGCAGCACTGTTGGATTTTTGTTTCCTAATCCACTGTGCCAGTCTTTTTCTCTTAATTGGTGAATTGAGTCCATTTACATTGATGGTTACAATTGAAATATTTTGTCTTATGTTTGTCATGTTAATGTCTTTTGTTTATTTAGTGGGTTCCTTCTGTTGTTGTTTGTGGAGTTCTGGTCATTGTGATCCCTCTCTAGATCATCTTTCAGTAGCTTGTATAGGGGTGGCTTTGTCATCATGAAATTCGTTAATTCTTTTTTTGTCATGTAAGTATTTCACTTTTCCATCAAACTTGAAAGAAAATTTTGCAGTGTATAGTAGTCTGGGCTGGAATTTGTTTTCATAGAGTACTTGAAGAACTCTGCTCCATGCTCTCCTTGCCTTCATGGTTTGTGTAGAGCAATCAGCCATAATTCTGATGGGTTTTCCTTTGAATGTGATCTGCTTCTTCTCTCTAGTAGCTTTCAGTATATTATTCTTGTGTTGGATTTCTGGAATCTTGAGTATTCTGTGTCTTGCTGTGTTTTTAATTGAGTTGAAGTTATTTGGCATTCTGTATGATTCGCTTACCTGAATGGTAGATTGTTTCCTCTTATTTCGAAAATTTTCTGCGATTACTTCTGCCCATATTCTTTTTATATCATTTATATCGACTCCTTCTTTCTCATTGATGCCTATTGATCTCACATTGTTCTTCCTGGCATCATGTTGCATGTGATGGATTATTTTTTCATGCATTCTTGTTGTTTTTAAGAGATCCTTTCTCATCTTTTCAATAGCTGCACAAGCATCTTCAAGATCTGAAACTCTGTCTCTGTTTTCACTCAAACGGTTTTGTAGACTCGTGATTGAGATTTTAAGTTCTTCTATATCTCTTTGATTTTGCTTCTTGCGATCTATTTCTTTCCTGCATTGCTCATTCAAGGAATCCATCATAGTTCTAATCTCCTCTATTTTTTTCTATCATTGTTTTCTTTAGAAGTAGCTATGTTCTTTTAGTAGAGTTTTTTTCTAAAAATTGCGTTTCTTCCATATATTTCCATATTTGATTCTCTACTTCAGATCCTATGATTTCAATGATTTTTTTTTTTTATTTGAGAAATTATTTCTGCTCTGAGTTCCTCTTTACCTTCCTGTTTTTTCTTTGCTTGCGGCATTGTTACTTTATATGTTTTAGCTGAAATAGTGTTTTTGCTCTTATTCTGAGTGGGCATTGAGTTTCCCCATATGTTTCTGGATTTATTTCATTGCTTCAGATGCTATGTATTAAAAAAATTCTTTTTTATTTTAGGCGTAATTGTGGTCCGAGTTCCTGTATACCTTTCTGCTGTTGTTGCTTTGCATCTGTATCCATTAATTCATTCATTTCAGCTGATTTAGTGTCCTTTGCGCTTATCATGGGTGGGCTCCTGGCCTGAGATTGCATTTTGTTCCTTGTCTTTGTCATTTTGGATAGCATTGACCTCTTACCTTTGGCGTAGAGCTTTGGTGCAGTTACCACCTTAGCATGTAATGAGATTCAGATGCCAGTATATTAAGTTTGAGATTATTCACTTATGCCTGGCCTGGATCTTGCTGTTGTGTTCAACTCCTTTTTGCTGCAGCCCTTCGTCGCACAACTGTGAGCCTGTGGTTCCCCTCTGTTGTGCCCCTGGGCCAAGATTTTTGGGAGCTCCCACGCACTCGCTGGGCTATGCTGGATTGGATCAGGGCACAGAGTCTCCGATATTCTCACTGACTTGGAGAACTTAGAGGTGGGTGCTCTGGAGGGCGCTGTCCATAGGAGGTGGGCTGGGAAGCTGGAAGTTCTCCCACTCATGGGGCCGGGCTGGGCTTAATCAGGGCTGAGTGAGTTTCAGAAGTTCTCATTTGCTTGGTGGGCCTCGGGGCAGGGGCTCTGGGGAGTTGCTGGCTTGTGGGAGAGTAGTAGATGGGAAACCGGAAATTCTCCCACCTCCGTCTAGTGATCTCAGTGGATGACCTCCAAGTGATACAGTGAAGTAAAACTCCCAACCTGACCTGGATGAGTTCGTGTTCTCTGCTTGTTGTATGTTATGGGTTGGTTCCAAAAGAAATGACGAGAAAACCTATTGAATATAGCTTTAGAGGTCTCACGGACATTTGTCTCTCTATAAGTGAGCCACATGTGAACTTTGGAGAGAACATTTATTAATGTTAAGAAATGCTTGTGTCTTTGACATGAGTGGCTTACTATATAATAGGTAATCAATTTCTAAGGTGTCAACCAGTGTTCAATTTTTTATTGTGTTGGTTAGCTTATCATATTTGAATATATAGCTAGGATAAACGTATCATGGTCCTGTTGATAGAAGCCATGATCATTTTGTAACTGTTGGTAGTAGCAGTTGTTTTATCTTTGAGCTATTTGAAGCAACTTCAGAGCTGTTAATACAAGCTGCCCCAGAATCTTGAGATGACTTGATTCTTTATTTTATATATGTCCTTTAGCCCTTTTATTTTTGAAGTCTACTAGGCATGTTGTGGAAGAAGTGCAAATAAAAAAAAAAAATTGATTTTGTCCACAAAGGTGTAATGTTTCAGCGTCTGTAAATTTCATTCTTGAATCAGTATTATAGTCACAGTACATGTTCTTCCTGAATGCTTTTAACCTTTTTATTTGTCATGCCTTAATGAACAGAGATATAAAGTATTAATACATTTCTTGCCTGGGAGCCATTGTTAAAATGGCTAAATAGAAAACTTTTGCATTTTAAGAATTGAAAAGTCTTTTAGTTGGAAAAGTATTTAAAAAGTGTAGCCCAAATCTAGACAAAATTTAAAAAGTGGTAAAATGAATTGCATAAAATTTCAGAATCTGTGCTTGGCAAAAATCAAAGAAAAAGAACAAAAAATTACCTTATATGGCACATCTAAACATAAATGATAAAATACAGGAATATAGTGAAGTATCTTACCAAATAAAGGTACAGTATTAATTGATAAAATGTCAGGATTCATTCTTTGTATTCATATACAAAGAATAGATATTATGCACAGAAAAATAATGCCTTTGGATAAATGTTCAGTCATACAGATAAAACAAATACACCTACTTGACTGGCGAGTAAGTGAATAAAAGTTTAATGCAATGCTCTAATAGGGGTTAAAAATTAATTCCTAAAATTTTTGGTGGGAGTATTGCTTTGTATAACCATTTAAAAAAGTTATTTGGGAATATCTTTCAAAATGTAAATGTCATCCTCTATGAGTAGTTGTGCTGTTAGAAACTTAGATAATTCCCATGTATATTTATACATATAAAGAAGGCATTACTGGAGGTAGCTGTGTTAGTGACCTTTTCAGATGTATATATTTAAGAAGTGATCTATGAAAGAATACAAAAGCTGGTAGTCATGCTTATTTCTTGGAAGGGAAACTGAATTTGCTGAGGAGGGTAAGAGAGACTACTTTTACACTGAATATCCTTAAAGAATACATGTGTATGTATTATCTGCTAAAACTAATATTAAAATGAGTAGCATAGGTAACTCTTATAAAATGTAAAAAAACACTATCAATAGATTTCACCAGTGTTTAAACTTTGATGTGCTAATAAATGGTGGGTGTTGTCTCTCACTTCAGACTTTTTTCTCTCAAAAAGAAGTTTTCTTTACTTGCTCCTTCTTGCATGTAACAAGTTCAACAGATGGCCCTATTGCATATACTCATTCATCCTTCATATTTGTCTAGGCCCTTAATATATCTGTGATTAAATAGTTAATGTAATTATTTAATATGTTTCTATGGATAGGGTTAGGTATTAAAAAGGTTGAGTCCTCTGTCCAGTTGGGGCTCTAGTATGTACTGTTTGATCTTATGTGTTCCCTTAAGGTCCATGTAGCAAAGTTTTGAGACCCTGGTATGGTGCTGTTGGGTGATAGTGGAACCTTTAATTGGTGAGCTTGGTGGGCAGTCTACATATCACTCCAGGAAGGGTGCCTGAAAGGGAATAGTGGGGCTAGTCTAGTAAGGAGGAACCTTTTGGAGACTGAGTGCCCAAATTGCAACCTAAAACTCATTTATTTATGTTAGAGTTCCACTCTACAATTAAACCCGAGCACTGAGGTTTTTATTTAAAAAAAAAAACCCAAAACAAACCCACAGAAAACATACATTAACACCCTCTGTGTTAGAGGAAAAACAAATACATGTATGCTGAGATTTGCCACTACCCATAGTCCCTTCAACTTCTGCTTTCTTCTCAGGCTATAAGGTGAATGGTTTTGCTCCACTGTGTGTTCCCACCACAGTGGTGTGCCTCACCCAAAACAGTGGGGGCAGCTGATTGTGGACTGAAACCATTCTCTGAACCATATTAAACTTTTCTCATTGTTGATTATTTCATGTACTCCTCATAGTGGCAGAAAGCTGGTAGGCACCACAATTTAGACCCTTGTATAAGCAGTTTGTAACATTCAGGAAGTCACTTGGGAGTTTCAGCAGGAGATGGATTGTCCATTGGGAAGAAGAAATCCAAAACTTATCTCTTTTTATAGCAGGCTTGGAGATGGTGTAGTGGTTGTAGAATAATAACATCAGTGTCTGAAGATGAAACTTCTATAAAATTGTATGGATTGAAGAAGATGGTATTTGTTTTAGGGATGCTCAAGCCCAGTTATTTTATTATTATTGTTTTACAGATGAGGAATTAGTATCTTTTTAAATGTAGGTTAGTTTGTGGTGAAAGAAATAAGTAAATGTTAACGTTTTAATATATCAAGCAGAAATTTTTTTAAAAAGCAAAATTATTAGTAATGCACACATTTGAGAATCATGTCAAAACAACTTCCTTGTACTAAAATTATAAAATTAGCAGACATATTAGCTGGTATTTATAAAAATCCTGATTATTATA
>PVKA01052233.1:0-11819 GCA_004027165.1 Ctenomys sociabilis | reverse complement strand
AGAAAAGTATTACTTCAAAAACAAACAGTTTTGAGAATCAGAAACACACATGTTTAAGTAATATGAAACATAGCTTTACTCTACACCCTTAAAATAGTTTTTAAATGGCACAGCTTTAAAATTCAACATTAAAATATCATAGTCTACGCATTGCTGAATCGAGCACAACATTAAGTATTGTTAAAAATAAATATAAAATAAGTTTAAGATGTCATTTAAATATTATAAAATGCTATTGTGTCTAACATTATAAATGTATTCAAATCATAGTTCCCTTGATTTCCCCTGCTAGAATGCTAACATTGCTGAAAATAATTCTTTAGACAGTTATGTTTAATTTAGCTTTTATGACTCCTTAGGGTGAAGAGAGGAAGAGTGTTGTAATTTTCTGGACATGGAGAGTCATTTGCTGTGGTAAACTGGATAAATGCTTGTGGTTCCTCCTGGGAATGGGATAGGAAAGGGTAGCTGGATCTGTTCTGCCCAGATGCGAGGGTCTCCATATTCTTTCAAAATCAGTGGCCTTAGAGGGATCATAAATTGCTGAGGAAGGCCAGTCTTTTCTCCTCTTTATCTCTCATCCACTGCCTTTGAAATCAACTGATGTTGCGTGCTTGGAAGCGCCACAAAGGTAAGGCTGGAAATAAAAATATGGCCCAGGATTTGTGATGCTCAAGTGATTCCAGCTCATATCTCCAATAGCTGTAGTTCTGAAACATGCTAGACTTATCGCTGATATATTGCAGCTCACAGTGTTCTAATTCATTTTACAGAGGTAATCCTGCCCAGCCCTACCATTATTTCGTAAAAGGAAAGCTTACGCTTTAGTTCCATTTAAAATAATTTATCATTATGTTCACAGTTCCTGACTTTATCAAATCATGCAACACGAAGTGTCCAGGCCTTCTTTATAGACAAAAATCAAAGGGGTCGGAAACTCCCATGGTGTGTAATACTTATGTATAATGTAAAATGGTCTCCACTTGTCAGACTTTCTCTCCTTTAGTTTAAGGAGACCTTTAACATTTTTTTATTCCACACCCAAAACATTATTATGCATAAAACTGGTATTTTTAAAAGATGTTCTTGAAGCCCATTCAATTTTATTGTAGCATAACATATTGTATTCCTCAGAGAAAACATGGTCTGTATCTACTTATATTTTGTGTGTGTGTATATATATATATTTTTTTTTTAATTTTGGTTTATATTCCTAGGATTTGAGAGTTTATATTCCTAGTTATGAGAGTCTCATTTTCAGTAGTTATAAAAATCAAACTATCCCTCGGAAAAACATATAATCTAGAAAATAATTGCCACCTTGTAATATTTTAAAATTGTATGTTATTATTATTAAAATTAATACATTGATATTGATTTTTTCCCTGAATCTGTAACTCTATTGCTACCTTTGTAGCCTCATTTTGAATATCAAAAATAGATATAAATCTTTGCAATGGTTGCTAATAATGATAATAGCTATATTGACCTCGCATAACAAGTGATGTTTTTCCCAGAAAAAAATATTCCAAGAAATTGGAATGATAGAATCCAACCATTTAATCAGACAAATACTTCATAATTTAACTTCAAGCTAATATTACTCATAAATATCTAATGAGTTATGATTTTTAGTAATTTAAGTTTAAAATCATTCCTCATTGTGTGTTCTAATATGATCACGCAAATCAATATCTAAACAAATAATTGCTAGTCAATTTCAGTTCAAACCAATGCAACCATTTGGCTTCTTCAGACTCTCTTCCATACTGAGTAGTCTCTTTTTAAAAGTAAACTCCTATCACTAATCATAGAGGAACAAAGATGTGTCCAAAGTTTGAAAAAGCATGGTTGTCCCAAAGCTCAGATAATGAATTTTAGCTCTCTCTGGAGAAAAACCTCTCCCGGATGGAGTCTGGCAGAATCCCAAGATTTCTTTTTAAAAGTAACTCCATATGTGTACTGAGCATAAGCTAGTGATGTTTTAAATCAACTCGAAAGAGAGGCTGTTCTTTTCAATATTTTTTTCCTAGAATAACTTTGAAGTGCAGCATTTGGGGATTATGAAGGTTTGGGTTACCTGCTGAATGAAGGCATAGAAAATTATTTGAAAGTACCCTTTTAAGAAAATGTACTTTAAACTTATGAAATATCACCTGTGGTTAAGAGAAGGTATGCAATTCAAAGCATTTCTTTCAACCTAAAGAGAAAGAGTTAATTTTAAATTGAGATTATGTTTTCCATATTTTAATGGCTATGAGATCATAATCAAAAGTTTGTGGTTCACTTATTTCTAAAGGCAGGAGATGATGGGGATGCGTACATGCTACCAAATTAAAGAATATATGAGTAAATTTATGATGAGTTAGACACTGAACAAAACTTTGCCAAACAAAAGACTTTACCGTACTCTAATGATTGCTTCACAGCAGGTAGTTTAAGTTATTACATTTTCAAATAAATTCAACTTGCATCTACTTCACTGTAATCTGTTCTGAATTTACTTGCTGTGTGCAAAGGCTTGAAATATACACACACATAAGCACACACACTCACACACACATTTTTCCACTGGCATTAAAAGTTAGGTAAAGGAAAATCATTGGTATTGTTAAATTTGTATCACATAAATTTAAAGTAAAATGTGTTCAGATAATCATTATTATCCAGAAAGCAAAAGAACTATGATAATATAAGCCTTATTTATATCAGGAGAGATTTCCTTTGTTTAGGGACACAGACACATTTGCTATGGTTTAATGTTTTCAACTAGCATTTTGAAAAAGTTTCAATATCTATATAGTGAAATACTTTTTTTAGTATACAAAACATTTATTGTTGTCAAATGGGCAGATTATGGTCTCTTCATTTCAGCTGCAATGCATCAAGGATAAAAAATGCATCAAAACTTCAGATACTTTTAGAATAAACAGTAATTTCTTTGAAAGTACTTCATAGGAAACATATATATACCATATTGTAGCAGCACAATTTGTCACAGATATATCTTGGAAACAGTAAATGTCCATCCACAGATTAATGGTGTTGTAACACGATGGAGTACTATTCTGCCACAAAAACAGGTAAACTTGATTCATTTGTAGGAAAATGTGTGTACTTTAACAGCATATATTAAGTGAAGTAAATCAGAAACACATATTTAAATATCACCAGGTTTGCCCTATCAAATAATCCTTAATTATAAAGAAAAAGGCAAGATGGATGTTAGGAAGTAGGGTGGTAGATCTTTTGCAAATGGCAAGGAGATCGAGAGATGGAGTGAGATGAGGAGGGACAGAAAGGGAACAAACACAGAATGAAGTTGTCTTGTGCACTGACACAAAACAGCTCCACACATGGATACAAATATTGTGCACTAAAAACAAAAGAATAAAAAATTTAAATAAAAATGTTATTAAAGAGATGGCTTCAGAAATTAAATCTTACATTAACTTAATTTTAAATTGATATTTTTATTTACTGCATTTTTAAATGTAAATACTGTATGGTTTCTTAACATATGGTAAAACTATGATTTTTGAAGTAATAGATAGACGGGTCTGGGGAAATGGCTCAGTGGAATAGGCGCTTCCCTGGCACGTGCAAGAGCGAGTTCAATTCCTCATTCCACCACAAAAAAGATAGATAGATAGACAAATAGATAGATAGATAATTACTATATCCAGAGATATTTACTGCTGATGATTCTTGCATGACAGTCACAGTGCTAAGACCCAAAGAACCAGGAAAAGTTACTGTGTAGCCACACTACTAATGCAGAATGAAGCAAGGAAGAATGTGAAATTTTGTGCCTGCTGTATGTGTGGTTACTGAGACTTTAGATTTAAAATGAAAAGTGAAATTGCTTTTGAGTAAAAAGCTAAAGGCTCATAGCACTAGATAGGTACTAGCTGTAGAACAGTTTCACTTACCAAGGAACACTCAAGTTTCTTTTAGGTCCTGTTAACAGAGAGGAAGATGATTTGGTAGCTAGCCTCAGGAACACAGGTAGGAGAAGTTGCAGAAGCTGCCCAAGAGGAAATGCAGCAATATCAGGAAGGACTCTGCAGGTGGTGCAAAGACTGTGGAATTTAATTACACAGTGTTGCAGGATTGGTGTGGAGGAGTGAGAAAGTATCAACCATCTCCCAGCACAGTACTGTTTTGGAATAGACTACAAGTGAACCATGGTAGTTTTAGCAGGCCTTTTTGGAAGTCCATTGCAACACTTAGAGAAAAGATGTTTTTTCAACAGCATTTGGAAGTGGTGATGACCCAGGTATTACATAGCAGTTGAATATTGAATGTGTAGCATTTTGATAATACAGACAACAAGGCTTGTTGATCAATTCAAAAGTAGAATATAAAAAAAAAAGAAGCATCCCAGATAGTAGGAAATATGTGCAGGAGAATGAAATTATCATTGATTACAATATAAAAATCTGTTAAAGGAGTAGACCTAGAAAGAAAAATTCTAGAACTTTGCTTTGGATTTGTTGACTTTTGTTGACTAACCAATATAGATATTGAAATTCTGGTAGGGAATTTTCTACTAAGAATGCAATGGATGTGGAAGTCAGAAATTGAGACATAAATTTGAGCATCTTTATAATACTAATTATATTTAAAGCTACCAGACAATGTAAGATAACCTTGTGAATGAAAATAAATAAATGTATAATATTATATTATGATGTTAAAAGTAGTCATCTCTTTTTAAATAATTTATAGATAGATATAGGTAGCCTGACACATAAAAAGCAACCACACCATCACATATCATAGAAATTATCAGGGCCCAGGGAGATAGCTCAGTAGAATAAGTGCTTGCTTGGCAAGTGCAGGGTGCAAGGGCCTGAGTTCAATCTCTGGTTTCACCAAAAAAAAGAAAGAAATTATCTCTGAAATTACAGGCTTGGACCATGCAATCTGAAAAGAAAAAGAAAAACAAGATTTTGGAAAATAAAAGAAAAACATTGCTAAAATATTCTAGAAAATAACATATTAATATATACTGTCAGAAATATGTATACACTGTGACTTCACAATGCTACTTTGGGCATGCTTTAACAAAATGCTACAAAGAATTTTATCATTTATGTTCCCTGAAATTTATAATGATTTTTGTAATTCAAATCTAATGGAAAAGAAAAGGGTGAATGTTCATTACTATATCAAAATATGGCCCTGTGAGATAGCTCAGTAGACTAAAGCACCTGGTGAGGCAAGCTTAGGCAAGCATAAGGACCTAGTTTGATACCTGGCACCACTTGCTGTGCCAGCCCTGCCCCAGGGCTGGCTGAGCCTGCCACACACACACACACACACACACACACACACACACACACACACACACACACAATATATATATATATATATATATATATTTTGATACTATATATATATATATATATATATATATAGTATCAAAATATATCTGCCTAAAAGACCAATATGTTGCATTAACAAGCAAAGCATAGAACATTTATATAGTTTTGAAATGATTTTATGTCATTTAAAAATATAAATGTTGGAAAATATATGTACTAAAATATAAAAACATGTACATCTTCAAAATTTATTAGTTATTTCTACTGGAGGATGTGACTGCAGAGAGGAATGTTGGGATTACATTACTTGCCTTGGTTTATTTCTCTAGAAAATAGTGATTTTAAGCAAGCATAAAATAATGTCTGTTTCTTAGTTGTGTGTTCTACCTTGTGCATTTTCTACCTATTTCGTTTTCATAAACAGATGATTTTATTTGGGTGTGTGTTTCTATGAAAACTCAGTGAACCTAAATTTGAGCCTAGTTTTCTGTAAAGTTTGATTGCTACTGGAAAAAATAAATTAATTATTAAATACTTGACTTCTAAGACAGGATTTTTGCTACATTCTATAATTTTCTCTCAATGACTATGTCAGCATTTTTCTTGATGCTAGTTTTTCCTGGTTAAATTTAAATTCATAAAATCACCTATCCCACACAAGAAAAGAGGAAGTGTATATTTTAAAAAGAAAATACATCTACCTCTCCTGAAAATCGAAATACATATTACAGGAAGAAAATTAACAAACAGCTTATGCTCAGTGAATTCATGGTTCAGTTGATATTGAGCAAGAACATCTTCGACATTCCATGTGCTGCATTAGAGGATTACAGTGCAAACAGTAAAATGGTGTTTCTTTGTAATTCTAAATATTCTATGATGCAAAGTATTTATGACAGAGAAAAATACTACTCACAAAACTACATTTCATGTAGTATTTTACTTCTTTTAACTTGAAGGGAAAGGCTGGGGAGATAGCTCAGTAGAATAAACACTTGCCTGGGAGTGCAAGGACCTGAGCTCAATACTGAGTCACCCCGCACTGCAAAAACAAAAATAACTTGAAGGGAAACTGGACCTTTATCCTGTACAGAGTGAGAGGGGAGGAAATGAATAAAAGAAGCAGGTGTGGTAATTTTGTGAAGAGTCAATGATTTTCTTTTCAGAGATAAATATTTAATGAACACATGTAATGAGACTACATTTTAGTATTGTATGTAGGATTTCTCAAAATGTAATGACATTGGATTTATGAAACAAGTATGCCATATGCTTAAATTCAGTAATTTGAACTTAATATGAGGCAGTGATAGACTATATCACAAATATAGGTGATTATTACCATTGATTAAAGCTTCTTAAATAGATCAGTTAGGAAATGTGAAGTTTCCAAAACCATTTCTGAAAAACTCTGATAAATTTCCATTCTCTGAAATTTGTTTTGCATTATGTTGTTTTAATATTTACCTGAAAAATTACTTCCCTCTTTTCTGTTTTAATTATTCATAGATGCCTTGCAAATGTCTGCTGTTGACTACAAGGGTGAAAGAATTAAAGGCATTTTATTGAGTGATTTTTCTCTTACCTAAAAAACAATGCCCTTGCTGGCATGTGAGCTTGGACAGCAGGCTGCCTGGATTTGAATTCCTTAATCTCTTACATTTCCTCACCTTTAAATTGAGGCTAAATATTTTGTGAGTACTTGGTGGGATGCTACCACTTAGTGCTTGGTAACTGGTAAACATTCAGATCAATTCTATTCACAGCTTCACTGGCATTTTTTGCTGCATGGGAAAGAAGCCAATTTTATATAGCCTACAAGGTGCATACATGATATTATACTTGCATATATTGTTATAGCAGATGTCTCTAATCAGTGAATTAAGAGAGTGTTGCTATATACTTATTTTTTATACCTGAATTATATCACAGATTCAATAATTAATACTTTCTACCTTGTTATCTTCCTAGTGATTGTCCATAGTACTAGAAGATGACACAGACAAAGGATGTACAGAGTAAGGGACAAGATTACAAGATAACCCCTGAAGGAACTTCACTGACCTCATCAGAAACAAAAGCTACATCTTCTGGTACATAGGGCTTGATATATCTCGGCCTTAACCATCTAGCAGACAAGTATAAAAATGAGGTATATAATGCGGGGCCATAATAATAAGTTGAGCTGCAAATAGCTACATTCAACAACTTCTTCAGATAACTCACTATTATTGTGGAATGCTGGACTGTGTTGGATTGTGTTACTGAGTTCAGGCACCTAAATTCTTTTAATGACTATGGAGTGCTCATCTTTGACAGGTCTAGACAGAAAAAAAAAAAAAAGGGTATACAAAGGACAAACCATGATGTGTGTGTGTGTAACACACATAGTGTTAGGATAAATATGCAGTGCTTCTGCATAATTCTATGAGAAGCAAGATTTGTACTAATAGTGGTTGGACAAGAAGCCAGTTTTTGTTTTTGTTTTGTTTTGTCTTTTTTTGTTGGGGGAGGCTAGGTGTTGACAGGTCTGCCTCATGGGCAAGACTCATGCACAATGAGACCTATGTTTATTTATACCTTTGTAAGATTAGTAAAACAGGATACAAAGTTGCCTAGTGACCAGTAGCTGACATTAACCAGTCAGGATGCTGCTCTCAGAACTGAGGTGGCTTGATTTCTTTGGGCACTGAGGCCGAGAACTGCCCACTGATTTTCCAGCTAAGGAACCAGTTTTTTTAATGCTTGCTATTAAAAGCATCCTCCTTGGACTCCCTTCAATTCATTCTCCTTGTGTAGTAACCATTTGGAAAATTACATATGTCTAGATCTCTTCCATGACTAAAACCCTTATTTTCACTCTCTTTTAAGATAAAGACTGAAAATCTTTTAACAAAATCTTTGAGGACCAATATAATATGGTCCTGGCCTTTTTCAACAGCCTCATTTCTAACTCTTCTAACTCTTCTTCTCCTTCACCCCTCAGGCCCTTTCACTTCCTCAAAATTATCAACTTTCTTTCTACTTGAAGGCATTCTCATATGTGTGCAGTGTATTTTATTACTGTAATTCCTTCCTTTAGGTCCATGCTCTAAGTGAACATCCTCTGAATCTCCCAGTATAATCTCTAGAGCCTCCTTTCTCAGATAAACTTGCTCTGTTATAAATTTTCTTAATTATTTTGTGGTTACTTTTACTGTGAGATGCTGTTTTTATATCTTAATAAAATTAATTTCCCACATAGAAAGTATACAAAGAGTTATAGCAACCATCACTAAATCCCTCTGATTATCCAGGGCCATTTAGAATTCTTTAGGCTGGAAAAGTGCAAGGACCTGAATTCAATCCCAGGTTCTGCCAAAAGAAATCAAAAAAAAAAAAAAAGAACTTCTGTAGATTTATTGATAATGTAAAAATACTGTAATTTACCTCATTCGGTGATATGGTACAGAACCAGAAAAAGGTTTTCATAGTAATTTTGCAATTTTTTCTGAAAATACTTCAGTTGTCCTAGTAGCTTTAAAATACTACTGGTAGGTTTCAAACTCTGAAAAACTGTTTAACAAATGGCAGTCCAGGATGCATTTTGAAACCTCCCTGTTACTGCCACCACATGGACTAGAGTCCAAGAAAGCTCTAGAAACTGGACAAATCCTCAGAGGCAACGTTTCCATTAGTATCTTATGTGGCAATTCATAATCCAAATTTAATACTCTTGCAATACAGGTTTATTGAAGATCTTTTCTTTCTCTTTAAAATTACATAATTTCTTACTTGACTGTTGTGTTGATTCCTTTTTCCATGCTAACACAAATTTCCAAGGCCTACAAGTTAAAGAGAATTCACAATTTATAGAGATTTCAGTCTATATTCTTCTGGCTGCCAGGCACTCCAGCATGGCCGAGGGGCATCCCAGAGGAGAAATAGTCTCTGACATGGCAAGGCGAGGGGAAGGCAGCAAGCAGCAATAGCAGCAAAGGTCCCTGCTCTGCATCTGTTCCAGACTACTCATCCCATGGGGGGTGTCACTCAACCCAGCAGCCACAGCTTGATGTGTGCTAAACCAATCAGTGGACTAATTTAATAATCACATGCCTTAATCACAACATCATGCACCTTAGATCGAGCCATCTCTGAAAAGCCCCACCTGTGACTGCTTGAGCCTTGGGGACTTCTAGATAAACACTGTAATGATTCTCAATTCATAAAGACTGTTTCTTTGTCAGTAGTATGTCTTCAGATTACAGTACAGTCCCTGGCACAAGTAAGTTATTATTTTCTACATAACGGGATAGATGATTCATATTAAATGAATCTTCATACAATGCATTGTTTTGTGTGTACATGCCTCCAGCACAAATGTTTCTCAAATTATTTGTTGAAAGAATAAATTAATTGAACTTAGAGTTTTACTATACAAAAAGTAGACAAAGATGTTTATCTATGTGTGACAACCATCTCACCAAATGCAGTTTTCAAAGTGCTAGCAAAAAATAAGAGATTTCCCCTATCATTAAATTGCTGTACTCTCCATTATTTATAGGCTACTATTCATTTGAAGCATAATTTTACTCACAATGCACTTGATGGTTCACTTCTGTGTGTTTGCTTTGGCTATTAAATGTTCCACAAAGACCCACGTGCTAAAGTCTAGGTAGACAGCTGGTGCTACTGCTATGAAGTAGTGGAAACTTCAGGAAGGTGGAGCATGTGGTCTACAGGAAGGAGATGAGGCCATTCAGGAAAACCCCTCGCAGAGGATATAGGAACTCCAGTCCTTTCCCCTTTCTCTGTCCTGCTAGGGTAGCACCAAGTGAGTAGGTTTCCTTTGCATTATCTTCCCTTATATAATAATGTGCTTATTTACCAAAAGCTCAGACATTGTCAGCTGACCATGGACTGAACCCTCCAAATCCAGGAGCCAAAGTCACCTTTTTCTCCTTTAAATTGATGTATCTGAAGTATTTATTACAGTAACAAAAACTTAACGCACTTACAAAAGAAAAGAAGAAATTACTCATTATATAAAACATTCTCTTGTTGATAGCAATAAAATAGATTTGTTTTTAAAACAAATTTCAATGGTAATTTTGTACTACAAAGAAAAAGAAATTTTCAAGTGATTGTCAATAAATCCAAACCAATTGCAAATGTCTCTTGTGTGCATGAAAACTGTGTGGTAACTCTTAGGTGAAGACTTGTCCCTCTACTAAGCCAAACTCAATGATACACTTTCTGTTCAGTGTAATAAAATAAATTTGGCTATCTTTGAATGAATGAACAAATAATTATTGTGATTTCAATGTGTTGTCTCTTGTGAGAGCCTTTTATAACCATTCATGATCTGTAGGCCCCCAAAATAACCCCAATTTAGATTCTTGGAGATTTTGTTTTACACATTAAAAGCAAACTACATTTCACATTCTAAAAAGAAAATCAATTCATCTATTGCCTTCTTTTTAAATTACCCTAAAATAACTGCAAGATTTTCTAATTGCTAAATGTTAAAATTCAAATGATGCAAAAATAATTATTTCATCAAAAGCTAATATGCTTACAATTTCTGTCAAGTTTGTTCTAATTCTATATAGAAAGCAAAACAAGTTTAACATGTATTAAATGTCTTGAGATCACACAGAAATTTCGATAAAGCAAAGTAATATGACACACGTAGGAAAGCATGTTGGTTGTTTCTATGACTCTGCTGTTCTTGCTCCTCTCGGTGATACTGGGAAGTGGTATAAAGCCTTATAAAACATAGTCTAGCCAGTGAAACAAATAAGTTGATGTGAGTGTAAATTCAATATAAGCTGGCTTGACAAATGGGGGGAAATTTAACATTGAGCCTGTGGGATTTGGGTCAGACTTTTAAATTCGACTGATAGATTTAAGAATTTTATATATATGGATCCAGGACAATTGGATATTGTGGCATCATAAAAGCAATATTATCAACTAAAAAAGTTGCAAACCTCTCTCTCCTGGGCACTGGAGGTGTAATGTCTTTTTACCTACTAAAGTTAACTGCTGCAATCTACTTATCTTTATCCAGTCTTGATGTGGTTTTACAACTTAACATGTTCCTTGTTGAGTCTCGTGGTAGCCTTCCTTTTCATCAAATAGGCATTGGGTGAGCACCTGAAGGGCAAGCTCTTTCACTGCTTTTTGTTTCATTAAAGTTTTGTTTCCAATTTTAAAATTCAGTTAAGTAAAATATTCTATAATATAGCTTATCCAAGAAATTTCCTTCAAACCATATATATATATATATATATATATATATATATATGTATGTATGTATCTCCACAAAACTATCTTTAGCAATGTAATATAAAATATGAAATTATGTCAATAAAAATTAATGTCAAAATGGGAAGAGTTTTCTTTATTACAGACACCTTGTTGAATGGCTTCAAATATTTAAAAAATTCAAATTAAAGAACGAAACCTTATGATAGCCACTCTGATTATAGCTTCAAACTGCAACTT